>JAQQZS010000004.1:7730564-7750447 GCA_030068045.1 Platyallabes tihoni | reverse complement strand
GGGGTTCGAACCCCCGACCTTCCGATCAGTAACCCAGTAACCCACAGCCTTAACCGACTGAGCCACCACTGCCCTGTTGAATCTCGTGAATTATTCCTTCATTCGCGAGAAATTCCCAGTTTGACTTGAACACCTCTTATAATACTGCTATCACGATAAATTATGCCATGACTATGTTTTTATTTTGTAATATATTATAGATAATATCCTTTTACATATATAAGTTAAAAATTCTGATTGGAAGAAGTTTTAAGGAATTTGTAGAGTGTAACCTGTTAAAATGTTGTCTATTCTTTCATTTTTCTTAAATTGTATAAAGACATTAAATACAATAAAATACTAAAAAGCATTTAGTACAAATTCACAAGCATTTTGGTAGCAAACCTCGAAGATTATAGAAATCAGGAATTCCATAATGACCTGTAATATGATATTTTTTATATTATTTCATCAGAACACTGTCTTAAGCTGTAAAAACACTGTCAAAAGCTTTTAAAGTATGCAACAGACTTTATTTAATGTCTTAGCTTTAACGTAATTGTTTACTTGTTAATCCGTTGTTAGGCGGCATGGTGGTGTAGTGGTTAGCACTGTCGCCTTGCACCCCCAGGGTCTGGGTTCGATTCCCGTCTCTGTGTTCATGGAGTTTGCATTTTCTCCCTGTGCTTGGTGGGTTTCCTCTGGGTACTCCGGTTTCCTCCCACAGTCCAAAGATATGCAGGTTAGGCTAATTGGCTTTCCCAAATTGTCCATAGTGTGTGAATGAGCTCCAGGTCCCTGCGACACTAAATACAGGATAAAGCGGTACAGAAGATGAGTGAGTGATGCTTCATGCTAATCAGCCATGATACTCATATTTGGTCATTTGTTTATTGTCTTACAGAAAGAGTGGCTATGCCTGAACTGCCAGACCCAGAGGGCTCTCTCTGGACAACTTGGGGATTTGCCACCTCCACCTTCCCCTTCAAAGATGCCAGCTAAATCCCAACCTACCCCTCCTCCTTCCCCAGCCAGAGTTGTCTCCACCACCTCTTCACCCCCTGCTTCTGTCGTCACTGCTTCCCCAACCAAAGCTCTCACACGGACCCCTAGTGTAACTCAGGCTCCAGTTGACAAGTCTGAGCATGACTCAGTCACAGTTGATGCTAAGCCTGTAGTAGATTCAGCTGCAGTGAAACAAGACAAGGAACTGGCAGTAGTAGAGCGCACACAGGTAGTACCTGAGCCCATGAAAAAGCAAACACTTGACACTGCATATGAAAACACAACAGTGAAATCCATTCCACCTGAGCAAAGCATCAGTGCTCCTGACATTATCCTAAGGGATATAGCAGATGCTAAGGAGACAGATGCCAGGCAGTGTGGGATAGTAGAGCTAACTGAGCCTAAAGCTCAGAACAAAAATGGAGGGGGTAGTGAGCCTGAGCAGCATGAACCAATAGAGAGAGACTCAACTTTGAACAATGCTAATATTGCAAAAACACATAACGGTGCTCATAAAATCTCCAGCAAGGCCACAGTAGTTGATAACAAGGCAGTGATCAGACAACTAGAGAGATTACAAGTAACCATTAATGAAGCCAAGAATGATCAGGCATGTGATCATGGTGCTAAGATGGTTTCACCGACCAACCCAGCCAAGGAATGTTCTCCTGAACGTGTTTCACCAGCCAACATGCAGACAAGTTTAGAAAGTATACCGGATAATAACAGTCATGCCAATGTAGATTTATTTTCCAATCCGATTGTGATAACAGAAAAGGAAACTGTTATTAATATAGGTCATCTTTCATCCAAAACTCTGGAAGGGTCTTTCACTTCCGAAACACATCAGGTAATTTGGGGCACAAATGAAATGATATCTAACAATGATTCAAACGTGAAACCACAATATCACACCAGCTCATATCACACGTCAGCACACCCAGACATAACAAAAGAGGAATTTGTAGAGACTGGGAATGAGGTAGAAATAAAAACAGGGATTATGTCTCCCTCTGAAACTTCATTTGGATATTCAGTTAGGGCTGAAGTTGTTATTAATAAAGTGGAAGGAATATATTTGGAACAGGCAGAAGAGAAACAGTCAGGAAGAAAATCCAAAGTTGAGCAAGAGTCAAAAGCACAAGGAGTCGCACAGAAGAGCACACAAGAGGCTCAAGCTCCTTCTGCTGAAACACCAGAATGTGCCAGCTCTGCTTTCCCAACCCCGAATGAACCGACAAAATCCGAACTAACAACAAAACATGACATTTTAGATGAAATATCACATCATAATACATGTCTAAACTCAGCAGCCAGCACATTCTGCAGGTTCTCTGATAAGAACTCTCATGAAACATCAGCAGGTGCTAATATAGGTGCTAATGAAAGTGAGGCCAGAGAAGCAGACCAAACTCAAGCAACTGAATGCCTTATACCTAAAGTAGCTTTTGAATTTATTGCTAAAGAAAATGAAGAAACGATCGAAAATGGACTAGAAAATATAAGAAGAGGAAAAACAACTAATCAAAATCAGACTGAAGGAGATGAGCTTGGAAAGTTTTCAGCAGAAAACAGGATAAGTGTAATTGACAATACTAAAAAGGAAAACATTCTACAAAATGTGGACGTGGAAGACACAATCGAACTACAGTCATCCAAAAACAATTATGATTATACATCAAAACACACAGTTTTTAAGCTAGAAAATATTGCACTTGATAAGAAAAAAATTACCAGAAAAGATGAGGTTTGTCTATCCTCTCAGATGTCCAAAAATGAGGATAGGTTTTCAGGGAATTTACATCAAGTGGTGGAGTCCTTAAAAGAAACTGTCCCCAGAATTGAAAATGTAGATGACAAGCAGCACTCTAAGAAAGTAGAGAAATGTGATAAGCTGGAGCACAATGACATAAGATCAGAGATGTCATCTTCTTCTCTTACTGAATCTGAGGAAGTGCAAAATGTTTTGAATGAAAGAACAGTGAAATCCAACACTGATAGTGTGAAGGCTGAAAATGAGTGTGCAGTAAAAATGGATGATTCACTATATGTGGTAGAAGAGTTTCCTGAGAGTAGAGACAATTCAGTGGCTGATGTCAGTAAAATTAAACAATCCTTAGGTACAATCTCAAGAAATATTCCAGGACATTCCACTATGCAGGTTGTTTTGTCAGACCAGGGGACACCCGAACCTCCATCCCCTGCAGTTAATGTAAAGGATGACGTACAATTAAAAATCCAAATCAAGTCAAATGAGCAGTCTCTACTGTTAGAACAAAAGTTAGATTTTTTTCCCTCAGTGCCTGATAAAGAAAATGAAATTGTTAGTGGTAAACAGAAACTCAAACCTGACTCACAACCTAGTAAAGAAACCCCAACCATTCAATCGAATAGTTACAGTGTGTTCTGTGCCTTAGATCCTGTAGTAAAACCCAGTCTTCCGTATCCTGTAGTTAGTAAACAAGACAAAGACAAATCACCTCTAGGCACTCAAGAGAAAAATCAAGATGGAACAAAGCCATTGATAAAACCTAAAAAGTTGAGACAGGTAACTCTATAGGGAGCAAATATTGGTAGAGGTAAAATGTTAAAGAATTACAAGTTAGACTTACTCTATCATCATTCTGTATTCTGATTTCCAGTGTAATTTGTACATTTCCTTTCTCTTGCAGAAGAGACATTACATTTCCTTTCTCTTGCAGAAGAAAGAAGATGCTGCAAGGGTTGTGGAAGAACATGAGCTTTTAAAGGAACCTAATAACAAAGACAAAGTCAGTCAAGAAAACAGCGCTCCAAGTCTTTCAGATTTGGCCAAGTTAGAGAGTACTGTTCTTCCAATACTTGAATCTCAGACAGCACCCTCTAAAGATCAATCACAAAGTGAGTCAGTCAAGACCAGGTGCCAGCTGGAGGTGTCGGCAGAGGAGTCTCCAGAACTCACTTCAGACGAAGACTGGCAAGCAAATGCCAAAGAAGAAAAGACCGATACTGTCCCTAAAAAAGAGAAGAAAAAGCTGCTTGTCCCAACAGAGCTTAAACAAGATTTTCTGGAGGACAGCAGTGAGGGAGAACCTTCACCTCTTATTGAGAGAGAAAATAAAGTAGATGAAATAAATTATGTAGGAAGTTACAGTGCAGGGTCAGCAGAGAAAGAAAGTTTGGCAATAAGTGGTCATGAGGATGTGTCACCATCTGTTGAGGGAAACCTTAGTAAAGGAAAAATAAGTTATGATGAAAATAAAATACCAGAAGAAGATGTAAAGAAGGACATTAAGAAGAATGAGTCAAGCAAGGGAAGGAGTCTTGTTAAAAACAGTAGTATTAATCCTGAGGATGAGCTAGATCGCAAAAGTATCATTTCTGTGGCTAAAATTGAGGAACTTAGTAAAACGGAGCAGCCCTTTGAAGAAAATGGTGCTGGCATTCGCCATTTCAAAACAATCGAACTCAACACTGTGGCCACTGTTCGTCAGGCTTCAGATGATGGCGAACCTGAGAGCCTTACAGATTCCCCTGATGACAGGTCTCGGGGGGAAGGCTCCTCAAGCTTACATGCATCTAGTTTTACTCCAGGCACATCTCCAACCTCACTATCTTCTCTTGATGAAGACAGTGACAGCAGCAGCTCAAGCCATATTAAGAGCAGTGGTGAGGGCAAACAGCACAGGAAAGCCAAGCACCGGCAGCCTGGCCAAATGCTACCCACAATTGAAGATTCATCTGAAGAGGAAGAGCTACGTGAGGAAGAAGAGCTCCTAAAAGAACAAGAGAAGCAAAAGAATTCTAGTAAGAAATCAAAGAAAGACAAAGAGGAAATACGAGCACAGAGAAGGCGAGAACGTCCAAAGACTCCACCGAGCAACCTTTCTCCAATCGAGGATGCATCTCCAACAGAGGAGCAGCGGCAGGAAGCAGAGATGGAGGAATTCCGCAGATCTTCCTGTTCAGATTTCTCTCCAAGCATGGAATCTGAGCCAGAAGGTTTTGAGATTCTTCCAGAGAAGATTGCTGCTGTTCAAAAAGTATATCATCTCCCAACATCTGTCTCTTTGTATTCTCCAACAGATGAACAATATACAACTAAGCAATCCAGGGAAACCACAGAAAAACAACCTTCACATCCTTCATATGATGCTTATGAGGACATAATGCTCAAAACAAGATCTCCAACAATAGAGGATGTTCCACCTGGAAAAGAGTCCCTTTATGGCGGCATGCTAATTGAAGATTATGCCTATGAGTCACTGGTTGAAGACACACATGTAGAGAAAGATACGATTTCTGTACCAGAAAAAGCAAGAAAACTGAGATCACCCGATGAAGTCTATGAGGACATGATGCAGATAAAGAAAGATATGTTGCTTAAAGAGCAACACATGAAAAAAGATAACACAATGAAAGAATTTCACACAACAGATACAGCTGAAGATGGTGTATTTTCGTGCGCCAGAGACACATCTGGCACAAGACAAGACACTATCTGTAAAACCATTTCTGGCCAGTTTGGTAAGGATGGAAAACCACTGTTAAATGCAGAGGAAGCCTATGAGGAACTTATGAAAAAGCAGAGAGGTGTCCTGACTCCAGGCATCAGCCCAACACAAACAATTCCTGATTTGACAGACAGAACAAAGGAAATAGAGGTTACTACTTCTGAAAAAACAGAGACTTTTATTCAAAGAAGAATTCTCTCTATACCAGATCTGACAGTCACTCAATGTTCCTCAGGTGAAGAGGAATCTGGTGAAGAGAGCACTGTAGATCAAAATCAGGATGATGAAACAGTTCCAGATTTTACATCATCTTCTACACATGCTGCAGTGACTGAGCCAACATCATTTGCTGTCAAGTTATCTCAGGAAAGAACAATTGATCCTTCAGGTTCCATGCCAGCTTCAGAGCATGTTATGGATTCAATTTCATCAAGGGCAGACTCAATATCACAGCCAGTGCCATCACAGGCAGCCATGGTTGAAACAACAGACCAGTCTGGTGTTGTTGATTTGTCAAAGCCTTCAGCATTGAGTCACATTGATGCATTACCTACTCAGATTTCTAGTGTAGTTTCTAGACCTTCTGTCCCAGTTACAGCACCTTTACCCACTGTACCACAATATACTCCAACAGTACCTACTGTAATATCAACTGCCCCACCTGTCCCTCCCAAGCCAGCTGTTCTACGTAGAGGTGCATCTCAGGAAAAAAATGACATTCCTGCTCCCCCTCCCTTACCACCACCTACTCTACCTAAGCCTGCTATTTATCCTAAAAAGGTTCCACCTCAGGTTCCCCAAAGAACAGCTACAGCTGGTTTGCCAACTACAGGTCCAAATGCACAGATGAGACAACCCATGGCACCAAGTTACAAGCCGCATGTTCCTCCTCCTGTGCCTCCAAAGCCATCCACAATCCCTGCAGGACTGACATTCAGCCACAGACCAGGAGAGCCAGTCAAGCCACCCATAGCTCCAAAACCAATGTCAAGTGCCCAACCACTTTCTTCTATTTATTCTCCAATAAGACCAATCATTCTCCCAACAAGCACTGAAGATGGTGCGTTGAACCTTAGTCCTGCATCTGATATTAAAACAGGGCCTACATCACCAATAAAAACCCCTACATCTCCTAGGTTTGGGAAGTCCTTATACAATACTTATGTTGTTATCACTCTGCCTTCCCAGCCTGGTTCACCCATAGAAGGTGTGACAACCCAAGCCCAAACAAGTTCAGATCCCTCAACACCTAGCAAACAATCTCATGTACATTTTGATTTTCAGTCACAACCACAAATACAACTGCCACCACAGCCACAAACAACTAGGGTACCATTAGCTTTCACCCAAATAACAGAATCCATAGAAAGGCAAGAAATATGTGAAAATGAAAAGGTTATTTTAAGCATGAATCATGTAATTGAGGCAGTTTCAGCTTCACAGCCCTCAGTAGTAGTTCCAAATGATGTCCATGTAGTAACTACTGAAGTCCAAAGAACAACAGTGTCTGTTGTGCATGGAAAAACACCTCCTTCAACTCCAACTCCAAGAGCCCCTGGGATACCAGATTCAAAATCCCAACCAGTAGCTGTACACAATGGACATGCTTATCATTCTGGAGTGATTGTTGACCTGCGTGCTCCAAAGGCAGATGCAGAGATATGTATGAAAGGTATAGATCTGTCATCACCAGAGTCACAACGGCAATCCTTCATGGTTGATGGTCGGCAACAAACTGCAGTCCAGTCATCTGTAATGAATTTGAGCACCGATACTCCATCAGTGTCTGTTGTAACAGACAGCATGACAATCCTCACTTGTACAGCTACTATAGCATATCCCAACAATAATCTTTCTCAGGCCACTTCAATGCCTCTACAACTAACAACAGCTAGATCATTTGAACCAGTTTCCCAAATTATTTATCGTCCTGTTGATTCTCAGCCTGAAAAACCAATCAATCTCACCACAACTTTAGGCAAATCGCATTCTGTTCCAGTTACAACATCTCCTACACTTGGTGTTAGTACAAGTATTCCACCTCAGTTGGAAACTTGTGTATCTGGTGCAGTTGACCTCACGACTGTTAAGCCAGTACAGACTATGGTGTCCGTAGATGGGTCCTCTTCAGAGATGGTTACAACAGTGATTACAGAGGATGATGGCAAGCCAGTAGACCTAACAGCAGGAAGACGGGCAGTGTGTTGTGATGTTGTATACAAGCTTCCATTTGCTGGTAGCTGTGCCACTCAGCAACCCTCAGCTCCATTGCCAGAGGATCGTTTTGGCTACAGAGATGACCACTACCATTATGATCGCCTTCCCTATGGCATGAGAGGTCTTGGTGGAATAAAGCCCTCCATGTCTGACACAAATTTGGCAGAAGCTGGCCTCTTCTTGTACAAGAGTAAGAATAGGTATGACTACAACGGGGAAATGGAGGGTGCTGTAGATCTTACATCAGGAAAAATGTCTATAGCAGGTCAGTGCGATCTTGCAGATCTTTCTCAGAGATGCCATTTTGAGTTACCTTTACTCATTACCATCTGAGACTCTTTTCCTGCATTTTAGATCGTTCTCCATTTTATGCTTTTATTTGTTGGAATTTGCATGCTTGTATTTTCATTTTTATATTGAGGTGTGTATCTCTGCATGCAACTGTATATGATTTGCATTTTCTTAAATCTTTCAAAACACATTTTGCATTTTAAATAATTTGGGCATGGCTTGGCTTTCTGTCTTTACGAAAACTTGGTGTAAACATAAGCAAAGCTCATATACAATATGAATTTTTAACAGGTGAAGCTGTGGACTACTCAAGCAAAGCTTCTGGGGCATTTACTGGAGTTACAATCCCACAGTACTCACAAGCCAGAATAACAGCTGCTATTGGAACTCACTTTGGAAGTTCTAGTGTTCTGAGGTCCTCAAATGGAGTGGTATACTCATCTGTAGCAGCACCAGTTCCTTCTACATATGCCATAACTACCCAACCTGGTTCTATTTTCAGTACAACATACAACTCTCTGTCAGGCATGCATACTAGTGACACAATGCCATCATTATCAAATCTGCAAAATCGACCCCTCACTAGATCACACAGTTTCCTTTCCACTGTTACTGTGACTACAGCAGAGGAGCAGGATGACATGCCTTTGAACCTGGAAATCAGTGTTTCTAAGGATATTTTCTCCAATGATCGAACAGAGATAGCACCAACAGTAACCACAGGAGCATCCCTTGACTACACCGATGCCTCACTTGAGGCAATTGCAGCATCAATAGAAGCTCTTTCCTCACCCATGATTCCAGGTGATGAAAAGTATCAGATGGAACGGGAGCTTCTTGAGCTAGAAAAGATAAAACAGCAACGCCTTGCTGAGGAACTAGAATGGGAGAGGCAAGAGATTCAGCGCTTTCGGGAGCAGGAGCAACTTCTAGTTCAGAAAGAACTAGAGGAGCTCCAGGTCATGAAGCAGCAGATCCTGTGTCAACAAGAGGAAGAGAGGCAAGCTCACCTCATGATGCAAAAAGAGACATATGCTCAGCAACAGGAGCAGTTGGAACAGATTCAGAGGCTCCAAGAGCAGTTGAGACAGCAACTAGAGGAGCAAAAGTACAGACAAATGTATCCAGGTGAAATCCAAGAGCAGACTCTTGGTCATATTGTGGGGACAGACAAAAAGATGGACAGTGGTTGTCAGACTGATGAAGAAGATGATACTGAGAAAGCCTACTCTGCAGGAAGGAAAAAGAAGAATGCCAAGAAAGGTGTAGATAGTTGTGTACAAACAGATGATGAAGACCAGGATGAGTGGGAAGTTCCCAGTCGTGGCAGACGTAGCAAGCCACGAGGTAGTAAATACAGTACAGCTGACAACTGTGGAGTTTCTGTGCAGGCACTTACAGAAATTTCTGTACAAACAGATACCACTGGGACGCTTAGAGGACATACTGTACAGACCGACACCAGAGTTGATTTTCCTAATTCTGATAGAACAACTTCTCCTAAGAGACGCCCTACCCCTTTAGAAATAACCCAGTCACCACATCTCAAAACAGATACTTCCAGTCTACAGGTTTCTCCTGTTCCTCCCAAATCCCCCAAAGTCCTTTATTCACCAATATCGCCCTGTATGTCCCCTAGTAAATCACTAGAATTTGTTTCCTATGAAAAATCCAGTGGTGATACCAGCCCACAGAAAATATGTTCTGCAGATCCATCCAAAGTGGTTCCTGGTAGTCCAAGAGCTAAAGTCATGCAGCGGTCACTGTCTGACCCAAAACCTATGAGTCCTACTTCAGAAGAGCGAGCAGCTAACTTCCAGTTTTCTGAGGGTTACTCTGTAAGTACATTTTCATACATGTGACATATATGAAGTTTGTCCTTCAAATCAAAATAAAATGCTCAAGGATCCATTTTCATAGTATGGTTTCTATTACTTATCACACTAATCTTACAATACAGAACACACATGTTTATCAGTTATTAGATTAAATATTGATGGTGCTGAAATTATATCTAAAATTATAAACTTCATATTATCTTATTGTGTTGTCAAACACATCACCTAATGTATTTAATGTTGTACAGGCATTGAAGAATTTTGCATTTCATCGATCAACACTGAAAATATTTATCTTTTTTTTTTAAATAAGTAAAAATCATATGAAGAAAATATTAACATTGTTACATATATATTATGTAACAATAATATTACATATATATTATGTAATATAATTAGTATTCTTTTTTCCTTTGGCAGGGTAAAGGATCTCCAAGTAGCACACCCACTGGTACACAAAAGAAAGTGAAGCGAACCCTTCCTAACCCACCTTCTGAAGAGGAGGCCACCAATGCTGGTCAACCGGCATACAGCACTGCCTCTGCCCGTCGCCGCCTTTGTCGAAGCTCCAACATGGCAAGGGCAAAAATCTTGCAGGATATTGACCGTGAACTGGATTTGGTAGAACGGGAATCCTCTAAACTTCGTAAGAAACAGGCCGAATTGGATGAGGAAGAGAAAGAGATTGATGCTAAATTGCGCTATCTGGAGATGGGCATCAATAGAAGGAAAGATGCATTGCTTAAGGAAAGGGAGAAGAGGGAAAGGGCTTACTTGCAAAGTGTTGCAGAAGATCGTGACTACATGTCTGACAGTGAAGTGAGCAATATCCGTGAGACAAGAAGAAGTGATGATATAGAGGAAGTGAGTGGACTTGGACTCGAAAGACCCCACACTGCTCCACAATCAGAGCTAGATGAGTTTGTTCCCCCACAGACTAAATATGAGTATGGCAAGTACTCCCAGTATCATTACCCACGATATCAGCAGTCCCTGTACCAGACACAACAGCCATACCAGTCCCAAAGCATCTACTCTTCTGTGCCCTCTCTCACTGCTTCACAGCAGCAGAGCTACCACCAGATGCTGCTACTACAGCAAAAGGCAAGACAACAAGCTGCACTTCTGACTGAACTAGATGCCACCAAAGTGTCCACCAATTATGAAAATTCATCTTATCTGGGAGGGAAGTATGGCAATCATCTTGATCTGCATGGCCTGGAAGACCGTGGGGGCAGCATGGCAGGAAGTCCTATGTCAAATGTGTCTGCAGATTCTTTCTATGCTGACTTGGATCACCAAGCACCAAGAAGTTATCTGCTCCTAGAAGATGCAACAGAGCTTACCAAGAGCACACCCGGTCTTTCATCCACCACTTATGGAATTGCTGAGAGGGAATTGGCAAAAGCAGAGCACCTACTAAGACACACAGCAGCAGATGTTGGCACTGATTACCTTGGCAGCTCCTCGAGACTTCATTCCTATGGAAAGAGTCAAGACGATGAAGACCCAATGGAAGAACCATATGAGTTGAAACTTCTGAAGCAGCAACTGAAGCAGGAGTTTCGAAGAAGCACAGGAGGGACTGAGAGCTTAGAACAGTTGGCTGGCCTCTCACATCACTATACTCCTAGCTCAGGTGTAACTAGTGGAGGCTATAGGGCTTTCCCTAAGACAGAGAAGTATAGCATAAGTAGATTAACCTTGGAGAAGCAGGCAGCCAAACAGCTTCCAACATCTATGCTTTACCAAAAACACAAAAGTATGAGCAACATTGGAAAATATGCCATCCAGGACAGTAGAGGTTTAGACACAGATTATAGCAGCTACTTGGGATCTAGTGGTGCCTCAGCAAGATCAAGCAGATTATTACAGGATGAGATTACGTTCGGGCTTCGTAAGAACATTGCAGAACAGCAGAAGTATCTGGGCTCAACTCTTGGGGTCAATTTGGCTGGTTCACTTAACTTAGCCCAGAGTCTCAACTTGAGCTCTGGGGTGAGATCAACGCTAGGGGAGGACTCTTCTTATCCAAGCGGGAGCCGCTCTCGGCCTTCCTCAAGGCCTACTTCTATGTATGGCCTTGATCTTTCTATCAAAAGGGACATCTCTAGCTCCTCCTTGAGGCTCAAATCAGAGGGTGACGCTTCCTCAGAGACTTCTGCCTATCAGGCGCCATCAGGTAGGACAAAGCCTACCAGCTTGCCTATTGGTCAGGGTGGGCGTGGGCGAATTCCAATCGTGGCACAAAACTCTGAGGAAGAGAGCCCACTGAGTCCGGTGGGTCAGCCGATGGGTATGGCACGGGCATCTGCAGGTCCGCTCCCGCCTATATCCGCCGACTCCCGTGACCAGTTTGGGTCATGTCTCTCTCTTCAGGATCCTCAGCAGCAGCACCTCAGGGAGGACCCTACCAGAGGACGCAGCTATATGCTCATAGATGACCTTCAGGGCACAATGTCTGATAGCGAAGGTAATATTTATCTCCTTCTGCTAGGATACCAGATCCTTCCCATTTGCTTCAATTTAATGTGGCTGTCATCTGGTCTTTCTTTTCATGAATATTATTTAAGTATCTATATAAATGAACCTTCATTAATCAGTTGACTGTGTTGCAATATTAGTATATAATTGTCAGGAGCCTTGCTTTCTGTTTTTATCCATTTATTATTTTTGTCTGGTTGTATACATGAATGCTTTATATTAATTATGCCTGCTGGCATTCTTTTTGGTTTCACATTTAGTTTATATTGAGTTATTATGCTATTGATATTCAATATATGATATTGAAGATGTTCCCATCATCATCTTTTGAATATTTGCATACATATTTACAATTGTTTATATAGATAGCTGTTTATATAATACTTACACATTATATAATATAATACATTGTATAATGCACAACAAGTTGCAAAAAATGAATGAATGAATGTATGATGTATTATTATTATTATTTAAACTAATGAAAAGTCAGTCAATCAAGAAATTCCAGTAAACCACCAGACAAAAACATCACATAGCCAGATGGCTTATACTCTTATTGTTAAATGATGTTAAATTATATCCTATAATAAGCAATCAACTATTTAATAAATGTGTACAAGTACTGCCCCATAAACATGTAAAATGATGAAGCAGATTTCTACATATTTTTCTTTTTCTCTTTTTTCTGCAACTGCATTATGTTGATAGATTTGATTATTGCGGTTAGCTTTTATTTAATAACTTTCTACTAGCTAACATCTTTCTGAGTTTCATGGCTCAGGGTTGCCACCAAGATGTTTTCAATTGACTACAATTAAAATCAGTGTCAAAATGAGTTCCAGTGAGAAGCCATCGGAACTTACATCCAATTTGGAGAAATATAATGTATATAAAAATATGACTGTGACAATTTAAAATTTCATTTTAAATTTAATACTAAATGATTGTGTCATAAAATACATATAAGGGAACAAATCAAATCTATTAGGCATTCACTTTTTTATTTACTGTTCTTAAAGTTTGTTAATGTTAGCTATATGTTTGGATTGAACAGTTGTGCCTGTTTTATTGAATTATTAGATTTGACTTCCTAATCAATTTTCAGTTTCTTAATATCTGAAAATATAGATATGTGCTAACATTAAACAAAAGCCCTCTGACTGATTTTTATTGTTCTTCTTTTGTTTAAATGATCTAAGTTATTTCTAATTTTTCAATTGTTTGCATGTTTTGTGTTATTACAATAATATATGAATGAACTGCATGTATTTTCCTTTTATTTTTTAAATAAACTTGCTTGCTTCCTTGCATGAGGATCTACACACTGCTGCATGCTATGCTTTTCTTATATTTATGCTATAAATAATTGCTTGTTTTCATATACATTATTTATTGATGTATAAACAGTAAATGACAGCATTTGCACAGTATACTACACAAATAATTGCATTATTTGTAAGTTATTATTGTTTAAACACAATGCACATTTAGTTTCGTTTTATTTCATTTTTGTGGTCTCCACACATTAATACCATATGATGAACGCATCATATGTTCCATATGGAAGTAAATGCATTTGCCTTGGTTACAGCACTAAGTGAATCCCTGGTGGGTCTGAACAGAGATGATCCAGGCAACACACATGAAAATGTCACAGACGGTAGAGTATGACAACCTTAGCTTTCAGCTCCCCCATCCCTCCCTTCTAACACCCACCATTTTCCTGCCCTCTAACACCCAATTTTAAGCCCACCCACTGTACCATGACCATCCAACTCCCAATCACCCATAAGCCCATGGTCCACTGTATTGACTTAAAAATTCATCTCCATGACGACAATATATAGGGAGTATGAATACAGTATATGCAGTACTGGATCAATGCGTTTTTGTTGCATGCTCCACAAAGTAAGCATAAAGCAATTTTTCTAAATAGGCTACAGTGCCAACAGTATAATGGTTAACCTGTTAGTGACTTACATGTGAAAAATTCATTGATTAGGTAAATGCATTGCACATTTTTAACTTCATTACATATACTGTACATAGCAAATTATTAAAAATAGACTTAAATTCATGAATAGTCTTCATTTTCATATCATGGTACATTGGATTATGAAAGTTCGGAAGGATCAGGTTGGTACATACTGTATACACATCTCTGTTATCTTTTTTTTTTTTTAACTACATTCCAGTTAAAATCAATAAAATCTATCTATAGGTGTCTGTTTGCGCCATGATACAGCCAACTCAAGTATATAACTCATACAATATAATGTTTCCTCCAATGAAAAACATTTCAGCACTGCCTACCTCCCCTTTTTTATTCCTTGATAAGCCTCACTAAATGGTTTTCTTATGGCCACACATCTGTTTAGTTCCAACAGTCTGCACAGTCATTCAGGATTCTTCCGACCACATTTCCACAAAGTTGATATTTTGTTAATGCCTTGGGCTGTTCCCAATGTCAGTAACATCAGCAATCTCCTTAGTTGTTTTCTTTGCGTGATGCAAGCCAATAATTTGACTTTTATGAAGCACCTCATTTATGACCACAAATCTTCTGTAATTAAATAGAATTATTTGCTTATTTAAATACTAAAGCTTTTCTTTAATTTATTTTTATTTTTTTGGCTGGGCAGTGTTTACAAAAGAAGAAGATTATTACTGTTAACTACTCCCACTGATAAACCATTGTATTTAATGATGATTTCATACAGTATTTGTGCACTTTTTTTCTTCTCTCAAGGATTTCCAAAACGTTTAAATTACAGTACAATGATGTTTTTTGATTACATCATAAAGGGTACAGAAAAAGAAAGAAAGAAAATGTTTTCAGTATAGCTCTGATGTTACTGGCATTATCTCTTCCATATCACCGAGCAGACAAAGGCTTTTCCTTATTTTGGAAATTTGCTGACTATAGCTTTTACTGGTATGAAAACCATGGCTATTCCCCACTGTACGATATCCTGTGTGCATGTTTGGAAAATATAAGAATAACAGTACCTTGACCTGAAACTCTGTACAGTGCACCAGTCTCCAGTGTTTTTTTCTTATCCCTATGACTGGAAGGAATGGCTAGGTTTCTGATTAATAAACAGGAGAGCAGTTTTTAATAGGGTTGATTATATTCTGATTTTTCCGAAGCATACCATCTCCGTCGGGAGGAGACTGACTGGTTTGACAAGCCACGAGACGATGGACAGGGTCTGGACAGAAGACAGGTGAAGAAAGACTTAATATTCATTCCCACATTATACACAATTGTACAGTACATCTGCTTGTATCACAATCCTCTATTGTATACTAAATGGAACAGACACATTAAGAGAATATAACCTTTTTAGAGAACATATTTAGAGTCACTATTTGTTCCTCTGCTGCAGCAATGAGCAGAAAATGTAAATGCAGTTTTCAATTCCTTACATTCTCTAGTAGAAGCTTGGTGTCTCTTTGTGAAACTGTCTGTACTTGTATGATATGATGCAGATGAAATCCCAGCCGTATCCATTTTCCATTACAAGAATAAAACTACAAAGGGATCCTAAAGACCGCAGTGTGTCAGGTAAACGTCTAATATTAGAACTGACTAAAGAACACACTTTATGAGGGGCATTCAAGACAAACTGGGACTTTTGATTGTGCAGAATAACAATACAGTTATGACAGTCAAAACAACATTTACATTCATGTGCAAAAATTTATACGTCTATTTAGGTTTTATGTTTTTTGCGTCTAAACATGAAAAATCTGATCATAGCGGGTCTTAGTATTAATCAAATACAACCTCAGAGGAACGATACTTTTTTCACCAACCCATTATTTATTTAACAGAAATGAAGCCAAAAAGAAAAAAAAAACATGTGGGCAATACTAAGTACCCTCCATGATTCAATAGCTTGTAGATCCACCTTTAGCAGCAATAAAAAAAAAAAATCATTTCCTTTATGAATTGTTGTTATGTGCGTTATGGAGGAATTTTTACAAAATTGTTTGAGTTCATTGAGGCATTAAACTCAGTTAAGTAATTTTGGGTCTTCACTTATGCACAGCTCTGTGAAGGGTTCACCACAGCATTTCAGTTAAGTTGAGGTCTGTAAATACATGACAGCACAATTAGAAGAGGACTGAACAAGTACGTTTGTTTGGAAGGGTTTCCTAAAGAAAGCCTTTTCTAATTGTGCCATCATGCTTAGTGAGGCCTATATGGTCTGAGATGTGGCTCTTGTGGGTTTTTTATTTTTTTTTTGTATTTCTCTGAGCATTGCACGGTCTGACCTTGTGGTGAATTTGCTGGGACGTCCACTCCTGATAAGATTGACAATTGTAACAAATGCTTTCCACTTGTGAAAAAACTTTGTCACTGTAGAATATTTTTCTATTGCTATTGCTTCTCTACAACCATTGCTTATGTCTTCCCCTCTTGGCATTGTGTTAACACTCCTGAATGCTCCAGACCGGCAAAATGCCAAAACCTCTGCTTTTATAGAGGTCTGCACACCTGCTGATGATCAATTAAACAGGAGCTGATGATTAGCATCACCTCGCTGCAACTTACCCTCTTTTATACCATGGAAACAGTAAGGAGGTTATAATGGGACAACAAAAAAAGTTCTATGATGTTGCCTAATATTAAGATCCGCTATGATCAGATAATTTTTACACAAAAACATGTAAAATTAAAAAATGGGGGAATAACTTTTACACATGAATGTATTTCTCTATATAATTCCCCACTACACTAATGCACTTATCCCAGCATTTCACTAGTGCTTGGATACCATCAAGGTAGTTTTCTCAGTTCGCCATGAGCCATGATCAGACTGCCTACATCATGTTTGAAACACTGGCCTCCCAGGAGCTCTTTTAATTGCCCAAACAATGTGGAAATGCTTGGAGCGAGCCCAGGACTGTATGCCGGATGTGACAGTAATGTGCAAGTAGTGTACATGAATTATTGTTTGCACAGTTCCCACACACAGATGTATCTTTAAAGTTCATGACAAATTATCAATTTTTATCAATTGTCATTTTTAATTTTTTAAAACATTCCGCTCACTAAATGTTCATAGAAAAGAGTGAACTCCGAGCCACCTCGGGCGGGATCATCATTCACGGATACACGGTCTTCTTTAAAACCTTTCCATCATTCACCGTACTGCGCTTGAAGTCTTTAGCACCTTCATTCAAAAGTCCCGGTTTGACTTGAACGCCCCTCGTATTTGAACATTACATGCAGAAATAAAAAAAAAAAAACATCTCTTATTATACTTTAAATTCTATTTATAATATAAAGTATGTATAAGAGGAAGTATTTATATGTACGTTAATGAACAGTTTACAGTACAATACATAATAAGCTAACTACTGTATAAATCTATGAGAATTATTACATCTGAATAGGCCTAATGCATTGAACGAAATAATTAAAGTCTTTTGTGCTTTTGTTCACAAAAAAGTGTGAGTACAGTATTCATGCCTATATACAGTATATTGGAACTGGATAGATTTCATGACAAGTCAAAATTGCATGTAATACACGTCAGATTATCCTCAGAATTATGTACTGTTGAACGAACAAACTCCTTTTGGAAATGGAAGCCATGATAGGACAAGCTAATTTCAGTTGCTTTTAATGCATCATAGTTAAAATGGGTAATTGGGTAAAATGGCTATTGATACTCTATAAATGCAGTGAATGAAAATCTAAATAGGAATGTAAGGATTAAAAGGCTTTTTTTGTACCTTTCAAAATTAAATACCAAACAGTAAAAGAATTTAAGTAACATTCAGGAAGTAAATTCTAACATTAAGTAAATTCTAAATACGCCAATACAGTGTTAAGTAAATTATTTTTTTTACTGTATTTGTCACATATACATTACTGCACTGAAATTCTTTCTTCGCATATCCCAGCGTAACTGAGGTCAGAGCGCAGGGTCAGCCATGATACAGCGCCCCTGGAGCAGTTAGGGTTACGGGCCTTGATTAAGGGCCCAACAATGGCAACCTGGTGGAGCTGGGATTCGAACCACCTCCACCAGGTTGCCATTGTTGCCAAATATGGTATACAAATTTAAGGCAAAATTTTGTATTGTAAAACTCATTTTCTATAGGAAATAATGTAAATGCAGATAATCTTTTCAAACCATTTAAAAAATGTTAACGATATTACCAACGTCCATCCCCATGATCATATTTTTTCCTATAAAAACAATCAAAACATTTTGAAAAGGCAGGTAAAAAGACATTAAACCTCACTTAACCTTAATTTATCTTACGTCTTGAATGGCTCCCAGACGTACGCACAACTGGCTCGGTTCATTCACTCATATGTCGACAGTGCCTTGTATGCCGAAGTAAATTTCTTGCAAAAGTTCAGTTCATAAGACGAGGAGTTTGTGTGCCGAGGTATTACTGTATAATATTTAACCATTGGAACAAAATATAATTTTTATAATTGTGGAACTAAAAAATGCAAAAAAAAATTTAATATATTTACTTAATTTGCATGTGACTTATAACATGCTATTAATCAAGTCAGTCAATTGAAAGTCAAAATGGGATGCCTTTTAATTTAAGGTCTTTGCAATGGGCCTGCAGGCAACGGACTGGGCATCCGTATAATCGGAGGTAAAGAGGTTCCAGGCAGCGATGGGGAGATCGGCGCATACGTGGCCAAAGTCTTACCTGGAGGAGCGGCAGAACAGTCTGGAAAGATTGTGGAAGGTAAGACTTTAAAGGAGAGGTGTTTTTTTAAGAATGCTTTTTCAGTTTGTTTCATTGATCGTGAAGTTTAAAAGCTGTATTCTAAACCTGATGAAAATCTCCGACCTTCACAGAAAAGATCAGCCTTCTGACATTAAACATGGTTTGACGTAATGTTTGAATGAGGAGGCCTGGTGAAAGAAAGAAATAGATCCGTATCTGCATGGTGATTCGTCACCTTCAGGCAGCAGGAATGACTCATTCGTAAAGTGGAGAAGTATAAAGATAGATGAAGCTAGGAATATGCAGTCGAGTCTGTAGTTTTTATGTCTGTAGTTTTGTGGGTTTCAGAGACAGACAGATGTTTCTCTTATGCATGAAGAAGCCTATTGTTTTGACATTCTAAAGGAAAAGCCTTATTGTATTACTTGTAAATGTGAATTTAGCTTTGTTGAATGTTGTAATTAATTGTTCTACCTTGGAGTCACTTAGTTTAGAATGTTTAGTTAAGATGAAGGGGAAGTGGTTAGCACTGTGGCCTCACACCTCCAGGGTAGAAGGTTCGAGTTCCGCCTTGGGTCCGTGTTCGTGGAGTTTGCATGTTCTCCCCATGCTAGGTGGATTTTCTCCAGGCACTCTGGTTTCATCTGAATTTTCAAATTCCCTGTATTGTGTGAGTGAGTATGTGCCAATAGAACGGCACCCCATCCATGTGTACCATTCATACCCCTTATACCCCGAGTCTCCTGGGATAGGATCCATTTTCGGATATGATTGACTTCCATATCTGGGCCCGTATTCACAAAGCTTCTTAAGCCTAAAAGTTGCTCCTATTGACAAAATTCTAAGAAAATTCTTAGAA
>JAQQZS010000004.1:7713749-7727841 GCA_030068045.1 Platyallabes tihoni | reverse complement strand
CACAGAGACGGGAATCGAACCCGGACCCTGGAGGTGCAAGGCGACAGTGCTAACCACTACACCACCGTGCCGCCTCTTGTCATACAATATAACCCTAAATAAATAAATAAATAAAAGCTTAAATTTATGTGCCATTATAATATACAGTACTGTGCAAACGTCTTGAGCCACCCTTCATTTCTTCATAGTAAAATACATTATATGATGTAGATTAAACTATAAAAATAGGAACAAATGTTTTACAGTGACAGTCTGCAAAGTACCTAATGATATTACTTAAAAAATTGGTTGCTTATGTAACAACCTCAGCAGCAACCTCATTTCCCCTCTCGTCTGTTCCAACCACTCAGCATCTAGCGTCACCAGTATACAGTACTAATCACGGACCTGATCATCTGTCATCATCTACACCTGTTTCAAGTACATTTTGATTGACAGGTTTTTAAAAGACCGAGCCCAGTTACAGCCCAACATTATTCAAATGTGCGCACACACACAGCTTTTGCCAAGAATGAGTCATTTATACGTTTTAACATAATTTATTGATAACGTTTACTATAGTCTATACGATCAACATGCCTTATTAGCGAGGAATTCCCTGTCGTTTTGCTGTCGTAACAGAATGCTGCATTTTTTGCATTTTACATAACCCACTGGCTCATTATTCTCATTATGCACATGGTCAAAACTTTTCCACACCTCAGACTTAGCCTCCGTTTCACCTCCTCAACATCCATCTTCGCATCTTTCTAATCGAAACGCATCACATGACCACTTATTTACCGCGCAAGCCCGAGCCCGTGTAAAATGATCTTCCGCTATACTACACGGGGAACAGAAGAAATCACAACATGACTTTTAAAACCTGTTTTCCAGAAAAACTTTAGGTACACTAGATGTTTGTTTGTTTTTTTTGCTTGTTTATTTGTTCATTAGTTTTTTTTGGTTTTGTTTGTTTGTTTTATAAAAGCTACAGTAAAATAAAAATAAAAAAATTCCAAAATCATCCAAAGACTAGATTTATGGCTAAATAATAATAATAATAGTAATTAAATTACTTGTCACATGTACCTTACAGCACAGTGAAATATTTTTATTTGCATATCCCCGTTAGGAAGCTGGGGTCAGATCTCCCGCTGAAGCAGAGAGAGTCAAGGGCTCAACAGTGGCAACTTGCCAGTGCTGGGGCTCGAACCCCCAACCTTCTGATCAGTAACCCACAGCCTGGAAATATGCATATTTCATTTTTCAGAACCACCAGAAATGAACTGTAATAAATTCACTGTTTAAAAAAATTTCATCATTCACTCGTAGCTTCATGCCTCTACGCTGCATGAGCTCCTTCCCAGTGTATCACATTCCACCCATGTAGCAAATGTCAAATGTTTCAGCGCTGTGTGTGAGTGTTGGAGGTGCGTGTGGTCGGCATGGATACAACAGCGCACTGACTCGATGCTAAACACTAAGGCTTAAGCAGCAAACGATAGTGTTAAAGAGGTGTGATCAGGACATTAAGTTAATATTCCGCAGCTTTGAGTGGCTGCACAGGTTAAGTCTGTGAGCATTAACTACATCATGCGCTGACCCTGCAGGCATGCCGACGCTATACCGCAGGGTGGGAGCACTGCGGCGTAGAAAGAGGGCCTACCTGGCCTACCTCAAGACTCGTTTTCACCTGTGTAAGTGCTCCGAGTTGGAGCCTACGTTTGAGTTTGGCCTGCACTGATTTTTTTTTCTTCTAGACCTTAGTGTTGTGTGTGTGTGTGGCATCATAGAGTGATGTGGTGTGGCTCTTTTAAGAAATGTGGACTTACGTATCACTAATGGCATGTATTTCTTTGTGTAGGAATGCAGGTCCTGGAGTGGAATGGCATCTCTCTGTCTAGTAAAACCTACGAGGAGGTTCAGGCTCTGGTCAGTCAGCAATGTGCCGAAGCAGAGCTCTGCGTTAGACTGTAAGTTCCACAGTCTTTTTAAATATCCATTTTTCCGTTATTGTTTAATCCGTCAGGATTTTGACTTTAACCCTTTTTCTCATCTCATGTATTTATGTTCTAGGGATGTGAACATGCTGTCAGATTCAGAGGGCTCCCACTTAGACCTTCATGAGCAAACCAAAGCAGGTATTTAAAATGTGCTCATCTGTGACGATTTCCACTGTCTGTACAAACTACTGTTTATTCATTGTTTGCTGCAAGACCGGATACAAGGTGAGTTTCAATATACTACGGCAAATCCAAATTTTGCCATGGAGAAAGAAAAAACAAAAAAAACAAGCAGGCAAAGTTCAACCCGATTAATCCGTAATCAGAAATAAGGAGTGGAATCTGGGGTCCAAACCAGGACGTGGAATGAACTAGAACACAAAACTAAAAGATATGTTTAGATACACTAAATACACGTACTGTATAAGAATATATGCAGGAATACGAACAGGTAATGTCCATAAAACTAAGCAGGATGTGTGTATACTATATACATATACATATAGATGAGAGGCATAAGCTATGTGTACGTGTATGTATGAAAATTAGAGCTTAATATAAACAAATCATGAACATGATCGATATTAATGCAGGGGGGGGGACATCTTTATATACTTCTATCATACAGTATGTTACTGCCAGTTTAGTTTTTTTTTATTTTTATTTTTTTACATATTTTCAGGACAGGAAAATGTGAAAGATTTCTTGCTCAAATGTCCATTATACGTTATTTGTAACAACAGACAGATTTGGATCCATAATGTGAGGACAGAATTAAGTTAAAACTCTTGAGATGACATGAGGAAAGAAACCTTTAGAGCGCTCTAAGGGAATGCGTTCGCTTCTGGGTGACATCAGATAGTGGAATTAAACTATAAATCATTATAGGATAAGGGTGTAGGAGAGTATTAAATGTTACATATGGGCAGGGGAGCCTTGGGTAGAGACATCAGTTCCAAATCAGTTTCTTAGAAAACAATGGACATGTACAATATGTACTGTATATATGAATTATTATTATTTTTTATTTTTTTTACTGAGTTCTGTCCATGCTCTGTGTAGAACGGCCGCCACGCTCTCCAGGTGTTGACCCCAAGCAACTAGCTGCAGAGCTGCAAAAGGTGTCTCAGCAGCAGGCGCCGAGCTCTACAGCCTCCTCTCTGACCGCTCTGGACAAATCCTCAGCTTCAGGAGCTTCCAGCTCTGTGCCAAGCCCCGGGCAGCCAGCTTCACCTTCTGTTAGCAAGAAACGCCACAGCAAGGTGCTGATATACACACACACAGTCAGGCATGTACAGTCTGCTTAAATAAACGCTAAAAGCTAAGAACAGTGTTACACATCTACTTCTATATCTTTTGACCAGACCTCAGAAGCTGCAAAGACCCCGTCTCACCCGATCACAGGAGAGATCCAGGTGAAGCTTTGATTGTAGTATTATCCTATTCATTTGCCTCTTTGATTTTAAACCCTGTGTCCAGATTGTACTGTGCTTTGTCTCACGTCTGATCTGATCTGCTTTTGTAGCTTCAAATCAATTATGACAAGCAGCTGGGAAACCTCATCGTTCACGTTCTCCAAGCGCGGAACCTGGCACCGCGGGACAACAACGGCTACTCCGACCCCTTTGTTAAAGTCTACCTGCTGCCTGGAAGAGGGTAAGTTAAAGAGTAAAGACCATTTGTTTCACAGCATTAAAGGGTTGATGAAAATTATTTGCTGTGTAAAGGTTAAATGTGCATAAAGGTTTGAGCCTTGTATTGTTATAAAAAATAATAAGAATTTTAAAAAAGTATTAAAAAATTAATTGTGTATCAGCAGTGTCAGCATCTGGGTTATAAAGGGGTGAATATAACTAGCGGGAGAGCTGCGTTCAATAGCTATTCAGAGCATATGAAAGAGACAAGAGATAAGAGTTATAATGAAAAAGGTGATACTTATTACAAGTTTACCTGCCTGTTATACTATAACTTACTTCAACAACCGGATTGATCTGTAAGCGTTTATTAATTAATTAATTAATTAATTTTTTTTTTTTTTTTTTTTTAGTAACGGTAGCTTTTACAGTACTATAGCATTTGCTGCATGTTTATTTCTCTTTCTAACTTCCAAGAATTTTTTTAATTGACTGTTTATGTATCTGCTATGACTTAAAATAAGAATGGAAACTTGTTTTGTAAACATTCTAAAACATTTAAAGCAACAAGAATAGATCAATTGTAAGCAAAAATACAAAAACGAATGAATCACATATGATGGAATTTTTAATGAATAACAAAATTTAATTGTTAACCAATTCAGGGTCAGTCCACATCCCACCTCTTGTCTTGACCATGCCTCTTTGTTGTTGATTTTTCTTTTTCTATACCGGCACATCCCATAATGTTTTACCCCTTACTTAATACTTACATATTAAGTATATTATTTAAAATCAGTTTTTTATGTCTAAATTAGTTTTAATTATTTTATCACTTTCCTCAGTTTAATATAAAAATAGTTTACACTTGGTATAAAAAAAACTAAAACTGCCCTTAACAGCTAATGGGATTCAATTGTATACAATTACAATTAGCACTAAATCAGCAAAAGAACCGTTTAAAAGCCTAGTACATTATGATGTAATCAATGTGCGTGTGTATATTTATGTGTGCGTGTGTGTGTGTGTGTGTGTGTGTGAGTGAGAGAGAGAGACAACTATTATAGAAAAAATCAATATGTCTGTTTGTTTTATATGTAACTTGAGAATTCCTCTGTCCTCAGTGATTGTGTAGTTGTGCGTTTGGTATTGTGTTGTATGCTTGTGTTAGGCCTATTACCAGCTATCACAGCCCTACCTGTACTGAGCCTGCAGATTACAGCAACCCTATTGCTACGCTCCACTTGGGCATGAACGCATGGGCTCCTGCATAAGCATCAGTGCACAAACACACACACTTATATACTGTACACTTACACACATGCATTCAATTTCAGAAATTTACCTGCAATAGTTGCATGGACCATGCTAGCCACAGTGTTTCGCTCATTTATTTTCTCTGCTTTTCTTTCTGGCTTATACACACACACAAACACACACACATTGTCACACAGCAACACACGCCTTATGGATTGTTGTCTGTTTCTGCTGCATGCCGGATCCCTACAGTCAGGTCATGGTTGTGCAGAATGCCAGGTATGTTTTTCCGTCCTACAGTACCATCAGATTTTTTTCTCAGTTCCATAGCACTGTAGATATAGCACATCTGAATGGCTCAATAAAGTGTCTTTGGTTTGTTTTTTAGCCTTAAGTTGCTTTCTTTATTAGTCGTGTTCATTGCTTTTAGAGGTCACTAGACTTCTGCTGTTTTTCATACTTCATAAAAATTCATACTATATACGAAGTATAGGTCGCTGTAGGCCTTTACTGTGCCTTGGGCCATGTGCAACTGATTGTCCAGTGATGTGAGGTGTTACACTCCAGAAGTAAATGTACATGGCTGTTTTGGTCCTCGATTTGTACCCTGGAGTGACCCCTTGTGGTGTGTAATCTGATTGCAGCGCCGAGAGCAAAAGAAGATCCAAACATGTCCAGAAGAGCTTGAACCCTGAGTGGAATCAAACTGTTATCTACAAGAACATCCATCTGGAACAGGTGAACCATCCACTGTCTTGATGTTTACTGAGATAAGTTCTCGGGGGGAAAAAATCCTGTATACAGTCTTAGCTTTATTTATTTTTTTATCTCTAAAACGTGTTTATCAATGTGCGCATTATCAATGTATTTCTAAAATTATATTGCATTAATAATACATTGTTGTATTTAATATTAATGTTTATCATAAGGAGACATTTATTTATTATTCATGGAATAAGTTTCCAGTGTCAGTGCTTTGAAAAAGCATTGAAAAAATTTAATTATTAAATTACATTACATCTACAATTTTCTCATCAGTATGGCTGTGATATCTACGACAGCATCACAGCCAAGCTGATATTCACTACAACAGCACAACTTTGGGTGATATTGCTTTTATACAGCAGTTCAACAAACACCATATCTTATCAATAGATTATGATTTGTTTCTTTATAAGTTATTTTGCTTCTCTAAAACATATCATTCCTCGACTGGCAGAACTAACTAAACGCATCTGGCGTAGCTTAAGGGCCGATAGCCAGTGACCGACTTTTAGTGTAATAACGGAATGAGGTAGTTTTAGCTTCTTAAATTCAGTCCTAAGAACTTGAAGAGAATTAACGAGATATTTCCACTAATTCCTCTTTAGAATATCATCTAACTTCACAGGTTTCATGGTTGAATCGCAAATAGCTTAAAATGAAAAGCTAGTGTATTGTTCAACACACTAAGTAGTGCCTTTGATCATCTAAGACATGAGTGATACATAGTGTATGGATAAATATCACAGTGCTGTTATGCTCTATATCACCACTAGTAGAATGCCTCTCGTCCAATCGGATTACTCAGTCGAAACTAACTGTAGTGTAATGTGATGTGTGTTATTCCTTATGTAGTGCAAGCTCCATATTAATCAGTAGTGCAGTAAAATACTGTACCAGTCTGCATTATTATGCATTACAGCATTAGCGAACTTGTATGGTAACTATTACATATGTTCCACTGATGCTGAAGTCCAGGGTTTGTTTGCGTACCATGATAATAAATGATGTAGCCCATTGTAACAGCAATACTTCCACTCCTTCCTCCTAACATTTAAGCTTAATAATGTGAAATGTGAGCACGTCCTTTATATATTTATTGTATAATAAGCTTTAGAGTTTGAAACTATATATATAACGAAGCAGAGCAATTTAATCTAAGGTATCTACTCAATGAATTTGAGAGGGGAAAAAAGGCCCAAGGCTCTAAAACCGACTTCAAAACTGAGGCAGTCACATTATGTGAGCTTTCAAAGAATCTGTAGCCCACCACGATAGTGAGGTCTCAATTAGAAGAGAGCTCTTCAGAGAGAATCGCTGGCTTTGGTGTGAACAGGGACCAGACTCCAGGCTCCCAGAAGTGCTTTAGCTTAATTAAGCCAAAAAAGCTCTTTTCAGTCTCCTTAGCTTTTGGAGGCAAGTAATGACAGCCCTGACTGATTCAGTGCTGCTGGATTGCTGAGGCGAGGCAAAGAGGTATTAATTGAGAGAACAAAAGGAAGGGAAGTGTGTAGAACGGACTCTTTTATCTGGACCATCTGGATTTTTTACCTTTTATTGCTAGACTTTTGGATAATTTTTTTAATATGTTTTATATAGTTAGTATTTATTTATTGCGAGAAATGTTAACAGGGTGTCCGGATGATACTAAAGGTGTGCATCAGGATTGTGATGCAAAAAACGGGTCAATAGTAATTTATTTTTGTCCTAATTTTATAATTTTTTAATGAGGGTGTGAGTGAGCAGGCAAAGGAGACCAATTTTAGGCTACGTTCACATCACCAGCCCTGAATAGTGACTCTATGTTTTACTCTACCGTGACACAGACCTGATTTTTTCTATTTTTTTTATATTATCAGAATGCACAAAGCTGATGTTTTTCAGATCGAATCTCAGTCACTTTCATATATGGTCCTAGATCGGATACATAGTCATGCGACTTGAAAGAGAACGATCAGATCGGGAGTCACGTGACTTTTTGCCTTTGTGCATGCGCAGAGCACTGACGCCATCAGTCAGCACCGGTAGCATGGGGATTTCATAGCAGTGCTAGCAATAGGTGCTAAAACTGCTAAATATAGCTCAGTCCTCAACAAATACAGTTGCTTGCCGTCCTCCAGAGAAAATCTCAAGCACATTTTTTTTTTGCTACAATAGCATCCCTGCTCGAAATGAATGCGTGACCACACAAATACAGTATTAAAAAAAAGACATACTCATGTACAGTATGCATGCATGCCCTCTCAGACCACAGATCCATCCACATTAGAGTCAGATAAAAAACTGTCATGACATGCCAAATCCAAACTGACCAAAAAAAAATCAGAATTATGATAATAATGTGAACATACAGTAGACATAGACTTCATAGACTTGTAGCTGAGGTTGAGGAACTGACAGAACTCACAGACCATGTTCACTTTGTTGGCATTCCTACCTCGGACTGTTTGTTTCAGGGCCTACATGGCATAATGGATAGAGGATATGGTTTAGGCCACAGCCATGCTGAGTTTAAATTCAGCCACATACTAAACAGACACCATACGGTGGCATTCTATTACCTCTGCATGTATTAAACCTTTGAAGATATTTACATTAATAAGATAAATCTGTTCAGTAGATAAAGGTGATGTTCTCTGTTCTATGTGTATGTATGTATTTAGCTGAGGAAGAAGACATTAGAGGTCAGTGTATGGGACTATGACAAGAGCTCCTCCAATGACTTCCTGGGAGAGGTGGGAAATCAACCATTTTACTGTATATATATATATACACACACACACACACACACACACACACACACACGTATAGACACAATGCCAACTCCAGCACCATGTAACCAGGTTGTGTTTACATGCTCTAGGTGCTGATAGACCTGTCCAACACTGCTCAGCTGGATAACATGCCACGCTGGCTTCCGCTTAAGGAGCAGTGTGAAGGAGAGCACCACCGGCGCTCACACTCAGGCCAGGGACGCTCGCCCAAAGTGTCCAGCGGACACTCACCCAAAACATCTGGGCACAGCAATCAGGACTCACCTAAATCCTCTGTCATCAAGAGTCGCAGCCATGGCATCTTCCCTGATCCTGCCAAGGGTAATTTCTGCACAGTATTCATTTTAAACTCTGGATTCCTTTAACGTTCCTCTTCATGCCTCCCACTTAGACTTGAACTTTCTAGTTTACTGTCCTTGCTATTCTCCTGTCCCCGTCCTCTGTCCCGCCATTCCTCTTTCAATGTGTGTCCAGCCTATATGACTCATTCGTCATAGCTTTGGCTCCATACTCTTTCCATATGCACAGTAAATCCACAGTGCTGAAATAAAGACGGACGCAGTGACTTTATAAGACGATATGAACACTAACGCAAAGGACGTGGACCTTTTCTAATTTTCTAAAGAAACTAACTGGCGCCCTTGTCCTGATTAACGTGCTTATTAAATGAAACGTTATCACGCCTTTAGTAACAACATGCACAGGGACTCTTCCACATGATCCAAGTCTAAGATTTAACTGATTTCAAAATCGTGCTCTTATTCTTAGAACAAAGAAAAACACACATCTGAAGATTTTTATTGAGGGATTATTATTTTAATGCAAAATCGCTGATCCCACAGTTAACAACCTGTAGTGTTTGAATACGTCTACGTGCACATGAGCACTGTGGGGTAAATTCAACATAGTGGATTTCACTGTGCATGCGTATAGCTCATAATACCACTACACTCTCTACAGGCTCTCCGTAATCTCCCCATACACAGTGAGACCGGGTTTGGCCAAACAAATAAACGCTCACTAATGTAACTGAACTTTAAAGCATCACATTAACGTTATATAAAATGAAACTTCGATAAACAGTATTAAATAAATAACATGATAAATTGTAGCTCGAACTCAAAGCAATTCTTCAGGTGAATGGAGGAAAGCAGAAAACAGGAAGTTCAGCATCGTATATATTCTGGTTGTTTTAGACACACAGGTTCCCACTATTGAGAAATCTCACAGTAGCCCCAGCACATCGAAGCCGTCTCCCTCCGAGGGCCAAACCCGCTCCCATGGAACCCCACGCGCTCACGGCAAAAGTGGCGCATCCCGGGCACACCCTGATGACACCATGGCAACAGCTGACGCTGCCAGCGAACAGCATCGCCTCCAACCAAGTAAACGACGCAAATAAAGCCCCCACAGCATGGCTGCCTTCACACTCATCTGCTCTTCCTTCTGTTCCTTTTGTTTTTCTTTTTCTTTTTTTTTGCTACCCGCTCTTTTTTTATATATATATGTACTATATACATATTATTTTTGGATTCTCTCTCTCCCTTGTTCTGGTCCTCATGTGGTCACAGTCTGTTCACCTCACCGCTTCCTCTCTTATACTGTATGTTCTTGCCCTGTGTGTTGGAGACACATCTCTACTCTGCACACATGCACACTTGCACGAGAGCCAGTTCACTTAATGAATACCTGTTTAAAGCTTTGGCGCTCCTTTAGCGATCTATTTCATGTTAGAGAATCGATACCAAGTCAAATCATTTCCACAAAAATAAAATGTCATCAACCTGATATGCAATGGTGGATCTTAACTGTAGTCCTAACTAGGAATAAAATAAATAATGTGTCCATTAAAGCTATAAAAAATCTATTTTATTTTTTACAATAAAAAATAATACATTTAATTTTATTAGGATTTTATTAATAAATTAATCGATAATAACACTAAGGCACGTCAGTGCTCGCTAGTTAGGTTTCAAACTACCTCGGATCCGACTGTCAATCACTTCCAGACTACCTGACCCAGTTTATCGAGTCCCCTGACTCCTGGTAAGCATTTTGGGCCATAATCATTTGCCTGCATGAGCAGAGCTGATTGCTGCAGTAACTAAGACGCAAAAATAGCTGGGTTCAGCCCTATTATTATCCAGTTAGGTTTAGCCAGAGATGCAATGGGACCCTCCTCGCCAGCAATAAGGGAATTTTCTTTGCTGCCAACTGCTCCCAGACTTCCGCTGACTCCTCCATTTTCCAATCCTTTCCTTTTCATTGTCCCAACTGGTCATGTCCCAGTTGACCCAGCTTTTTCTGCTGTTCTTTACACCAACAAGCCGGCTGTGCATGTGGCCTCTGCTGCGCAACCACCCTTCCTATAGTCTCTATCCGCCTCCTACGCTTCCTATGGCTACTGCCGGCCCACGATGCACCTCAGTGGACGCGCTACGCCCCCTACCTGCCACCTCAGCAAGGGACAGCACACACTGTGGCTGCATGTGATTTTTTAAAGTACAGTAAAAAGCTAGTGGTTTAAATGTTGTACAGAGTTCATACTCTGAGTCTCCATCTCGTTGCCCTTTTCCTAACTTCCCTTGAACCCCTTCCTCGTCCCTTTTCCTCCAATATTTTGGGTTTCTTTTATTTTCTCTTTTTTTTTCCTTTTTTTTTTTTTTATATACGTGACTTCACCCCCCAACCTTACCCAGTCCAAACTGGCAGCCTCTCCATGAGGCAACACAGGCACAGCGTAGCAGGTGTGCTCTCCATACAGAGAGCCCTGTCCACACCGGGCAATGAGATCACTGAAGGCCGTCACCTGACCCTCCGCAAAGCCATGTCTGAAGAAAGGCCTCATCCGGATAGAGGTGAGAGAGAGAGAACGAGAAAAAGAGGATGCTGGGTTACTAACGCACATCTACAGAGAGATGAAGAGAGCTAGACACTCCACAGATAATTCATGCAACAAGCCATGCAACAAGCCATGCGGCCTTCTTCTACATTCCATCAACACGCTTCACTGAAACCAGATGAATAGAATTGTATTAGCTGGGTCACATGACCCGGCAGCTCCGCTTACTATATAGGTCATTTTTATTCATCCCTGGTGTTAGTGAAGCACTTGGAGCCGGTGTTGAGGAGTGTGCTTAGAGAAGGCTGTGTGCATGAATTATGTGTCAAGACCGAAATCATGCATTTCACTCCACACCATCACTCATCACTCAACAGCAAGGCACAACAGCTCTGTAAATGTAATAAGGAAATTAAAATTCACATTTTCCCCCAAACAAGATAAACAACAATTTAAATAGAAGTAAACACATCACGCCAGAATTAGCCTAACGCGATTATGTAGGATACACACAAGTAGCTAATACACTTACTAATGAATGATTTCTTTTGTGTGTAAATGTTTCTGCTGCTGTTCTGTGCAGTCTGCTTTATATATATATATATATATATATATATATATATATATATGTGTTCTTCAGAGTTTTATGTCAGTAGATGATGACTTAAATGTTTACGCTTACACTGTAGTGGTCTGTAGTGCGTTATAAATGTGTGTATGTACACCACTGCTAAAAGTGTGCTAAAATCTTTTGTCATACGGATGAATACTCTGCTGGAGGTGTTGAATCCTTTTCTGTAACAGACAGAATTACAGTAGTGCAATTAATGCACTCTAATGTGTTCTATGTTTTTTAGATTTAGTTGACTTACTATGTACAGGAGAGAGAAGGAGAGAAAGAAGCTAGATGTGCAAACACTGTTCAAGTATAAAAGAAACATGAATGAAAATTAAGTGTAGTGGTTAGCACTGTCGCCTTGCACCTCCAGGGTCCGGGTTCGATTCCCGTCTCTGTGTGCATGGAGTTTGCATGTTCTCCCTGTGCTTGGTGGGTTTCCTCTGGGTACTCCGGTTTCCTCCCACAGTTCCCAAATTGCCCTTTGTGTGTGTGTATGTGTGTGTGCCCTGTGATGGATTGGCACGCTGTCCAGGGTGTACCCCGCCTCGTGCCCTATGCCTCCTGGGATAGGCTCAAGGTCCCCACGACCCTGAATACAGGATAAAGTGGTATAGAAGATGAGTGAGTGAGTATTTCAGGATTTGCTGTAAGTCATAAAATAATTAACTCCATGTGTGAGGCCACATCACACCACCCTTTCTTGGACTGTTTTTCTATAACTTCACATCCCCAAGTAGTTTATTCCTTACTTAATGAAATACTCTAAAAAGACAATAATTACTTGTAAACGATTAGATAAAACAAGTATTTTAGATATTTAACTAATTAGTTTAAGGGAGCATGGTGGTGTGGTGGTTAGCACTGTTGCCTTGCACCTCCAGGGTCCTGGAGTTTGCATGTTCTCCCCGTGCTTGATGGGTTTCCTACGAAAACTCAGATTTCCTCCCACAGTCCAAAGACATGCAGATTAGGATAAGCGGCATTCCCAAATTGCCCTGTAGTCCGGGAATGTGAGTGTAGATGTATGTGTGTGTTCCCTGCGAAGGATTGGCACCACATCCAGGGTGTGTCCCAGTCTCCTGCGGTTAGGCTCCAGGCCACCTGCAACCCTGTATACAGGACAGAGCGGTATAGAAGATGAGATGAGACTAATTAGTTTATGTTTTTGTGCCATTAAATACAAAAAAGATATTTTGATATACAGTTGGGTCCATAAGTATTTGGACAATGACTTTTCACAATTTTGCTTCTGTACACAATCACCATAGATTGAAATGAAGCAATCAAGATGTGACATTCATGTTCTAAAACATAGCACTTAATCTCTTAAACATGTTGTTGGCACTGTTGGCATAAGCATGTACTGTATGGCTTTCAGTAGAACTGGGTCACTGGTGTTTAACCTGGTGTTTTATTTATGATGTAACTGCTGATAGAAGTAGCAGGATGAATTTGGAAGTGAATAGAGCTACAGTATACTGTACCTTCTGCCTAGATTTGGTAAAATGCTGCAAAACTAATAGTAAAGTGTACCACGAAAGTAACTCAAGGCTAAGAAATTAGATGTTTTTAAAAGACAGAGTCATTCATTTGACCTCAATCCAGCCAAGCTGCTTTTTACCGACTGAAGATAAGACTGAAGGAAGAAATATCCACAAACAAACAGTAATCAAAGGAAGCTGCAGTAAAGGCCTGGCAAAGCACCTCAAATGTGCTAAGGTGCGATGACTTTGGGTTCCACACTTCAGGCAGTCATTGACTGCATTTTTTTCCTTCCTAGTATTTAAAATATTTTATTTTATTTGAATATTTATAATTTTTAGTTTGTCAATATGTCATAAAAAAAAAAATATATATATATATATATATATATATATATATGTAATTCCTAAATAGGTGATGTAAAAAAAAATGTAAAAGATTTTTTTTTTAAGTCTACACTCAGTGAATTAAAATCTGCTTGATTCAAATCCATTGTGGTAGTGCACCGTGCACTGTTTATAGCTGTTACAACTTTTAAGGGGCACAGAATGGATGAAAAGTAAGTTGTGCTACACTACAGAAAGAATGCAGTAATTGGTGGGTTCACAAAGTATAAGAAATAACACTCTGACAGTTGCAGTCAGACAGTAATTATTTTCTAGTTCATCAGAGGGACAACCCATGTGAGATGTTTTGGAGATAAAGTCAGAGAGGCCAGATTGACGTGGTTTGGACAT
>JAQQZS010000004.1:7702645-7713649 GCA_030068045.1 Platyallabes tihoni | reverse complement strand
GATGGAGGCAGATGATTCGCTGTGGCGACCCCTGAAAGGGAACAGCCGAAAGACAAAGAAGAAGAAGAAGAAGTAATTATTTTCTTGTAACTGCAAGGCCCTGTTTTGGACTCTGAATATTAATATCACTGTATCATTATGAGACAGAGAGAGTATCATTGAAAATACTAATGGCAAGCAATTTTAGCAGTTTTGTTCAAACACACGTGTTTGTGTGTGCACATGTCGGTGGCTGTTAGGTTGCTCAATCTGCATGTACTATACTGTACTATACAGTACTGGGCAAATGTCTTATGAACATTTTATATATTTAATATAAATTTTAGATATTTAATGTTATTTCTTCCTAAATTTACAAGCAGTAATTTTCCAAAATATTAAATGTTGCTGTGAACTTAAAGACTCATATTAAAACTAAATTAGGGTCTACCTAATATACAAGAGGCGTTCAAGTCAAACCAGGCCTTTTGGTTGTGCAGAATAACAGAACACTGTCATGAGATTACCTTTATTTTTCTATATAATCCGCAGCTACATTAAGGCACTTAACGCCGTGTTTACAGTAACTTGTGCTTGAAACACCTTTAATGGCCCAAACGTGTGTAAATGGCCTAGAGCGTGGTCAGGACTGCACGGGGGAATGTGGAAATAACCCCCAGGCAAGTTCCTGTAATGTGCAAGTGGTGTTGGTCAATGATTGTGTGTACAGTTCCCACAGACAGATGCGTCTCTTCCGCAAGTCAGTACAAGTTATCTGTCGATTTTCAAAGATCAGGCGTTACACACGCTGAATGTTCACAGAAATGACTGTAGTGGGCTCCGACGTCATTCACAGACGTACGGCCTTCACCGATTGTTTGCACCATTCAAATGTTATACTGCGGCTAAAAGTCTCATCACCGCACTGTGCTTGAATTCATCGGATTTGCGCATTCATTCACAATAAATTTTATCACAAGTCTCAGTTTGACTTGAACCACCCTCGTAATAATAATTTGTGCAGTTGTTACGCTTTACTGCTCTTAATTTAGCCGCTTTTCCTTCATTTATGAATCTTTGCTCAGTACTGTAGATGTCAGGAGCATGTGTGGAGAATCTTACAGACCATGCTTATTTTCTGTTCTGTACCTGTTTTAACATCGTTCTTGTTGGGTAATTAAGTCTTTAGGCCAGAGGTAGTTCTTTATTCTACAAGACAGGATAATAGATTAACTCACATTTCGAAACAGCGTCCCGCAGCCATAGATCTGCTGATGCTCCTGTTACTGCAGCTTCATTGGACAGCGGTTTGAGTGGCAGTGCCTTCAGCCTATTGGAAGAGGAAACGGAGACTAACGGAGTGGACAGCGCTATCTTCCAGGTTCCAAGATTGTACGTTTTCAGTTTTCTTTTTTTTTTTTATGTTATTCTCATTTCAAACAGTAGTGCATAGAATATACTGCAGTAATGTACAAAACATGAATGTGTGTACTGTTATAGACAAGATGTACTGTTTGTGTTTAAAATGTGATCATATAAATATTAAGGAGTTATTGTTTTAATCAAATTCTACTGATTTAATTTTTGTATCAAAATAATTTTCATCCTTGTATTTTTTTCATAGCGGAAAGATTCCAAATGGCACTGATGTTGTAAAGTCAATACATGGAGACGGAGAGGGTAAGCGTATGTGTATTTGTAGGTTTGTGTGTGTTTCAAATTTCTTGAAACACACACAAATTCTTTCTAAACTTATTTACTAAATTACAAATTATAAATTACAGCGGCAGCACAGTGGCTTAATGGTTGGATATGTCGCCTTGTACCTTCCGGGTTTGAGTCCCGCTTTGAGTCTTGTGCCCTGACTCCACTTATCTTGTTGAACCACCCCATATGTCTTATGTTTTATGTTCTTATGTCTTATGTTCCCTAGTTCATTTTTCCTGTTAATACGCATAGACCCTCTTATTCTGTTCGAGATAGATGTGATACATTTCAGAATAAAATATTTCGATATTATCCAGTTTATTCTATTTGGTCGAGGCTTTAAAACTATTTGAACACAAATGGTGACAAACAACGCTTACTTATGTTTAAACTTAATTCCAGCTTTAAATCACCCTGCAGTAAATACTTTTGAGGTTGCACCAGCTTTGATTAGTTCCCACAATAGCCCAAGAGCTATTAAGCAAATAGTGAGCTTTAATCTCCATTATGTGCTATATAGACCAAGGGACCCTGGTAACATGAGACATTGGGAACATACATATGACCCCACTCTCCAAAGGATCATGGACGATGAATGAATGAATGAATGGTTATGGATTAGGTACTTAAATAAGGATATCCGAAGACATTGTATTATTATTTAATTAAATTAAGCTTAAAGCAAACAGACATTGAATGACTGATCTTATTATTTGAAAGTAGTTATTAAAGTATAACTAACAGACTAAAACCTGTCACCAAATAATCTATAGATGGACAAAGACCCGTCTACTAAATCCAAACTGTATATGTTTACTTGGATAGTCTATGTACACCCACATATCCACAACCTGTACATTAAATAAAACTGAGTGTGAACAAGAGGTAGGTGGGTTGTGTGGGTGGAAACATGCAGACACACTGTCTATTTTCATCTGAACATTGATGACATTTGATGTGCTGAATTATTCAAGCTTTTTCACACAGTGCAACCATGGTGTCGATTCTAATCAGGCTAAAACAAACAGACGTAAAAATAGCATGTGTATTCTGCGGCCCTTTTATCAGGTACAACTCCCTTCTAGGTGTACAATTTATTGACTGTAACCCATCTGTCGCCGCACACCATTTATCAGCCGCGCTAGTGAAAAGCAGCCACCACTAAGCCGCGATGAGATTGTTATTATCTTAGATCATTTTCGGCTCAGCAGTGACACTGATATGGTAGTGTGTGTTCTGCTGGTGCAGCTGTATGATGCAGCTGTGTTGCTGGGAATTTAAAACATTGTGTAAATTGTGTAACATTGTGTAAGAGCACTGTGCATCGAGCACCGGCTTATTAACAAACTGTACAAGGAATGTACAAATAAATAAAGAATTTTACTTTCCTTTACTGTGTAAGTTAAGGCTTCTTCTTCTCCTACTCCTATAAAATGTGAAGTCAGATTTTTTGTTAGTGATGTAGGCAATGGATCAAAACATGAACTGGACAAACTGTGAACAGCTAATGTGGCTATTATTTATTTATATGTAGTTATTTATTCATTTATATATTAACATTAATTTGCATAAATGTTCTATTGGCAAATTGGTGGCACAGCGACTCCGTGTCTGTGTGCATGTTCTCCCGTTCTTGGTGGGTTTCCTCCGGGTTCTCCGGGTTCCTCCCACAGTCCAAAGACATGCTGATTAGGTTAATTGGCATTTCCAAAATTGCTCATAGTGTTTGAATGAGTGTGTGTATGTGTGTTTCCACGCTATGATGGATTGGCACCCCATCATTGGTGCACCTGCCTCATGCCCTAAGTCTTCTGGGATAGGCTCCAGGCCCCCCGCGACCCTGTATAGAGGATAAAGCAGTATAGACGATGGATGTGTGCGTGAGTGAGTTCTATTGGAAAATTAATTTTGTCTCTTTACAATACAAAATTTCCAAAAACTTGTAAAATTATCTGCCAGTAGAACAAGAAGAACAGTAGCACATTTTTTTTCACTTGCAATTATAGTAACATTTGCCCAGAAATAAGCTTAATTATCTTATATTTGGTGGGTTTAATCTTATTCTAAAAGATTATAAATAGGTTTGGCTTAGATTCAAGTATATTTCACTTACTAAGATGTTAAGATTTTTTGCTGTGACAGATGGAGTATTCGTTTCACCCCGACGTTTGGTTAGAGGTTTTAATTGGTAGATTATCTCATGACTTAGCCGTGATACCTCAGATTTCTCGTTATCACAGTTACTCAATTACTCCGCATACTAGTTGTGGTTAAAGCTCATAAATAATAGTTTTTAGACTTTGTATCCTTTTTTTCATACCAGAGCACATACAGTATTTCACTATTTTTAATGTACAGTACGCGTACAGTATAATGATATTATGTGTGTGTGTGTGTGTGTGTGTGTGTGTGTGTGTGTGTGTGTGTGTGTGTGTGTGTTTAGGTAAAACCCAGGTCATGGGGGAGATAAAGATCGCTCTGAAGAAGGAGATGAAGACCGAGGGAGAGAACCTTGTACTGGAAATCCTTCAGTGCAGAAACATCACGTACAAATTTAAGTCTCCTGACCACCTGCCAGGTATCGTGATTATTGTGATTAACAGTAGGCAGATTGTTAAACGTATGTTATTGCAGCACTTCATCTTCACACCAATCATTGTAGAGAAAATGAAGTTTTCTATTTTAGGTTTTGCACAAGTTAAAAATATACAGTACACAGAACCAGTCGAAAGTTTGGACTCACCTTCTAATTAAATGTTCCTGTTTAGTGATTTATTTTCTACGTTCAACAACAATACAGATGTTTTTTTCCCCACACTATGAAACAACACATACAGTTATGTGAAAATTTGTCTCTTACTCACTCACTCACTCATTGTCTATACCACTTAATCCTGTATACAGGGTCGCCGTGGGCGGCCTGGAGTCTGTCATAGGTTGTTCATTTTTGTTTTACTTATTGCATATATTCTAAAGAACTACATTTTGGACTCCAATCCGAAAACTTTCCAATGTGCCGCAATGAAAAACAATTCTGCATAGAAGATTCCTCCACAGCGATGTGAAAGACTCATTGCCAGTTATCTAACACTTAGTAGTTGCTTAGTAGTTGCTGCCAAGGGTTGCACAAGCAGTTATTACAGTAGGTTTAGGAGGCAATTACTTTTTTATATACATCCAGGGAGGTTTGGACAGCTTTTTTTTCTTAATAAATGAAATCAACATTTAAAAACTGCATTTTGTATTTACTTGTGTTATCTTTGTTTAATATAAATTCTTTTTGATCTGAAACATTTAAGTGTAACGAACTTGCAAAAAAAAAAATCTAATATATTTTCACAGCATTATATGGCATTAGGTAATTAAGCAACAACAGTAACAGTCAGTTGTTATTTTAAGACACAAAAGTCAGGTGTTCTGGAATAGTTCTTGCAAGAACAAAATTGTCGAATAACTGTCTCTCATGAAGACCATCTTACCTCTTACCAGAAATCACCAATTAATATCACCTCCGATTAGAGCCGGTATCAAGGCTTTACAGATCATATGTAGAAGACACATCTCAATATCAACTCTTCAAAGGAGATTATGAAATATTTTGATGCCTTTAGCGCTGTTTTACAATGTAGAAAGAAACAAAAATCAACAAACTTTTGACTGGTAGTGTATTTAAAATGTACAGTAGATTTAAAATTCTACTTTTAAATGTAGAATTGTAGAATTATTTACAAAATTCTGATTTTCCATCCCTCATTCTCTCACTTATTGTGTTTTTGAACAGACATGTACGTGAAGCTCTATGTGGTGAACATAGCCACTCAGAAGAGGATCATCAAGAAGAAAACCCGTGTGTGCCGTCATGACCGCGAGCCATCCTTTAACGAAACCTTCCGTTTCTGCATGAACCCCACTGGACATTCCATTCAGGTGAAGTGCACACTGAGTCAACAGCATCCTCGCATTCATTAAGCGCAGAAGAGACAAGAACACTTTTAAGTGCCTTGATTGGCCGCGAGTCAGCAAATTAAGTTTCCACTCCAGGTACAGTATGTTGCTAATTTAAGGCACTTTAGGGGACCACAGGGGTTTTATTACGACCAGCTGCTCCCAGACTCATGTTATTCAGGTCAAAATGACCTAGTTGAAAGTATTACTCAGAATTTTATCTTGCACTATGGAAACATGTTTGTTCAAATGATCGAAGGAGCTAAATATGAAAGCTCATGTTCATTAATATGAAACAATGGGTCATTTTTAATGCTTTACAGTATACTGAGTACTGAGTACAGTAAACCCTGGACAAGGTGCCAATCCTTTGCAGGGCAGACACACACACATACACACACACACTACGGGCAATCTTTTGGGAATGCCAATTAATCTAATCTGCATGTCTTTGGACTGTGGGAGGAAACCAAAGTACCTGGAGGAAACCCACCAAGCACGGTGGAAAATACAAACTCCACGCACAAAGACCTATGGTGAGAATCGAATCCTTGACTCTGGAGGTGTGAAGCCACAGTGCCAACCATTATCCCACCCATTTATATATTAGTAATGTATGTCTCTAATTAATGTCTCTAATTTCAAATGCACACACACACACACACACACACACACACACACACACACACAGACACTCACACACATATCCAGAATGACTTCTAAGCATGTGAATTATTACAATTAAGGTTTTTTGGATAATTTAAAGGGTGGCACATGGGCATAGTGGTTAGCATTGCAGCCTCGCACCTCCAGGGTTCAAAGCCCATGCTTGGTGGGTTTTCTTCAAGGGCTCTGATTTCCTCCCACATTCGTAAGACATAAAATTAGGCTGTGAATGTGGGAGTGTGAGTGTGTTCATGCTTGTGCCCTGTGATGGATTGGCATCCCATCCAGGGTATATCCCATCTAGTGCCCTGAAGCCCCTGGGATAGCCTCCATGCCTCCTGTGACTGACTCCTTTCCTGCAAGGTGCATAGATTAATAGATTTACTGGTTGGTGCATTTGGGTAAAACATTTATGTTGGAGGAACAGGAGGATGCAGATGACATCAGATTACAATGATTGGTCAATTGAGATGTGGTTCCAGGGGAATGCTGTACCTACTTCGCTATCGATTACTATAGCAGTAAAAAGGGTCTTATCGGTTGCCTTTTTTCTTCTACATACAGCTCTTCTTGGTATCAAATGGGGGCAAGTTTGTAAAGAAGACTCTGATCGGTGAGGCCTACGTGTGGCTGGACAAGGTGGACCTGCGGAAACGAGTGGTCAGCTGGCACAAGCTGCTAGCCACCACAGCTCAGATCCAATCCTAGAGGAAGCAGGATGAAGCACTGTAGTTTCACACACACACACACCCTCACATACACACACATACACACACAGACACAGGGACACAGACTCACACAGGGTGAGGTAGAGAAATTAACCCACTGCAAATCTCAATCCCATGTGTTTGAGAGATTACGCTAATCTGCACTGGTGTGAGGTGGGGACCAGGGAGCAGGAAGTGTCCTTCTTACGTAAGTTTTTCCTGCATTTACAGTGTAGAGAGTTTTAAATAGAGAAAACTAGGATTAAGGGTTGTGCAAGTGTAGAGCTGATTTCCATACATCTGTACACACACACACACATATATAGTACAAGCAAACTCTGCCACAAGGCTCACTCACAAGTGTGCGTGTGTGTGTGTGTGTGTGTGCGTGCGTGTGTGTGTGTGTGCGCGTGTGTGTGTGTGTTGTGCACATATTTGTATCAACATAAATTAACTTGGGCTAAAAAAAAAAGAAAAAATGATAATGAATATGTCACGTTCATTCTTCGCACATTGCATTTTTTGGACATCTCACTGCCAAGTTCAGGTTGTGGAGCGCCACACATAGAGAAAGAATGTACGGTATCAATACACTTTAAGTATCACTCTCAGATGGATTTAATTTATGATTGTTTGCAGAAGGTAGATGAAAACTATTATTATATTATTTTTGTATGATAGATTTAGAGTCATTATTAGAAACACATTTATCACTCTTCTTTCTCTCTCTCAATGTCTTTCTCAGATGTTATAATGTGTGGAAAGAAGAGATCATATTAGTGGGTTTAAGCTATATTTTGAGATATTTTATAGATAAAAATAGCTGAAATCTGATTTACGTGGTGTTGTGGAAATACGTTTGGCTGGTGTCTACTCATATTTGCTTGCGCGGAAGTGACACTCACGCCTTTGTGACATTCGGTTCGATCTAAATTCGATTGAGGTAGACCATTCTTTTAAAAATGAACAATTCTGTGAAAAAAAAAGGGGGGTTGGTCCATTTTTATGTCTGGATTATTATCTACCGGAGAAGAATCTTTTGCTTCACTTATGTCATAAACTTACACAGTGAATCAGACTCCTCTCGTTATTTCTAAAGGTGAATGTTGCCATAGGATGCTAAAGATAATGTTCAGGCAAAAATTGTGAAGTCCAGCATTATTCTCATAGACGTTTTTGCACTTTGTCTCTAGCATGTCTTGAATGTAATGTTCCATAGTGTAAGGTTATTTAGAGATGGCAGGTAGGCGATTTTCCCAGTCGTGTGTTGCCATGTCTATTCTATATATTGTCATTTAATCAAAATTCCCAGACTAAATACAGTGAGCTATTTTAAAATATAATAAAGATTTATAGCTTAGGTACAATGTTTAGGTTGGCTGATGGGTATGTGTGTGCGCACATATATGTATATATACACTAGGGGCATTTAATCAAACCAGGACTTTTGATTGAAAAAAAGTTTGACCATCAAGGTAGAAAGTCTTCTCAGTATACTCCCAGGCACTCCTTTATTGGCCCAAACATGTGGAAATGGTTCGGAGTGAGGTCAGAATTGTACTGGTGATATGGAGATAACTCCCATATCCACCATGTCATGTATGAAATATTTTTATAACGGTCCTGTAATGTTCAAGTGATGTTCGTGAATGATTGTGACAGATGCATGTTTTTCACAAGTTACCCATCGATTTTTTTAAGGATCAGGTTCTCCATCACTGAATGTTTACTAAATCTACTGCAGTGTGCTCCAAGCCACCTTAGCGAGATTGTCATTCACAGACATCTGGCCTTGAATATTCAGTTGCTTTACATTGTTTAAATTGGAAAGTTTTACTTCGCACTAAGAATTTTTTGACTTTCTCAAAGAAATTTCATTTGATCAAAAGTCCCAGTTTGACTTGAACACCCCAATTAAAAATAAATAAATAAATAAATAATTTTATATATATACTGTATATATATTTATACACACACAAACACAGACAATCCATCATTATTAAAGTTAGATTTAATATTGGCTCCTTAGCATTTTAGTCTGTTTGGCCGTATTGAATTTGTTTCAACCAAATGTTATATATTTGATTGTTAAATAACAACATATTTTACTTAAATAACAATTAAAATAAAATGAATGGTGAATGGAAAGTTCAGGAATATAAAGCTGTCTTGCTTCTAATAATAAAATATATTATTGTTTAAATATCATCCAACACATTTAAATAATGAGCCTAATATTATATTGTTCAGAAAATAATATGTACTGAAGGGGTCATCTTGGCATATGTTAAAATAAGGACTGGGTCAGTTTTGTTTACTGAATATCAAACCAGTTATACTCAGTGTCTTTATTAATTTCTGAGACTCTGTTGCCATATTTTAAATGCAGAAGTGTACACTTACATAATGTGCCAGGTTTTTTTTCTTCAAATGAATTAAATTTTTCATTTATTTTTTTAACTACTTCAACTTTCACAGTCTTGATTAGTGGATGCCATAGTCATTATAGTCATTACCCTGGATATATCAAAACCAGACTCATAAGTTCATTTGGTCCAGGAATACAAATATGGATGCCTGGTTACAAGGAACTTTTAATCTGTGCCATACTTTGGCCATATCCACAAGATGTAAGCAGTTCTATGCAACCTCAATACATCTGTTATATCAACTATTTATATGTCAAAGAAAGCATTATGAATAAGAACTCTTTTTATATTTTTCTATGCTTTTATGTACGCTCTTTTGGTTCATTTTATTTTTTGATTTAACGGCTGATTATTTAAAATGTTACTGCTATAAGAATTATTTTATGTTATGCCGAACTAACAGAAAAAAATAACACAACATCAAACCTTTACATTTCATCTAAGAGTTAGTTTCCAAGAAAGATCCCATGTACATACATTAACATAAATATCGACATGTAGTGTTGGGTTGGTGATGTACACTGTGTGTTTACAAAGGTCTCGTGAGCCGCTTTCACATTTAAATGTAATCATGTCAGTTAGCTTAAAGTTTATCCGCCATGTCATGTATGAAATATTTTTATAACGGTCATGTACAAACACATTATGCACCAACGGCTCCTATGAACAATAGTCCATGCATTTGTTTTCTCTATCCAAATAATAATATCCATATGTAATCATGCTTCTCCTTTAAAGAGTCAGTGCATGTTTTCCCCACTTCATCACTAGCATATTTAAAAAAGGAGTATTTCTTATCCTGTAAATAAAAACAAGCTTTCTTTTATACACTTAGGATCTTTTGTTAATTTTCCAGTTCAGTACAAAGCATGTGTGAAAGCAAGCAGCGGAGTGAGCAAGACTCTCTTGATGCTCTTGAAAACATGTTTTAAGTGGAAAGATAATCGCCACGCTTGCCTATGACCAAGCTGACCCAACCTGCCCAACAGACACAGACAAACTGTGTCAAAACACTTGACCCTGTTCACACTGGTAGTATCAGGACACCCGTGATGTACTCACTTTGGATGTTGCATGTTTTGTTGGTGATTTGTTCATATTATTTTTGTGTCCAGATTCTGCTCTACAAAAAGAAAGACAATGCGACTATGGGGAGAAATAACTAAGATTATTATCTAAAGATGTATGCTGACTGTACAAAGATATGCTTGTATAATCTGTATGGTTTTCCACTCAATGTAAACTGAAAAACAAACAAAAAAAATCTAATGTCATGGTTTTTGTGGTTGTACACAAACGGTATTGAAAAATTATGCAAATTGTGCTGTACAAAAGGCTGTTGCCCTAAATAGACTAAATATTAAATGATATATGTAAAATTCTCAAAGAGATTGAGTCTTCTTTGAAACACATTTCCACTGATTTTGTTATACTATAGATGGATGGTTGGATGGATGGATAGTCTATTAATTACTGTCTGACAGGTAGATGAATAGATTCAATTCAATTCAATTTTATTTGTACAGCGCTTTTAGCAATTGACATTGCCTCAAAGCAGCTTTACACAATCA
>JAQQZS010000004.1:7691667-7702545 GCA_030068045.1 Platyallabes tihoni | reverse complement strand
GGGAACCCATCCTCATTTGGGTGAAACAGAAAGCAGGAAAATTATATGCATTTTTTGATAAACATATATGCAGGCAGATAGATAAGAATGATTAGTGTTCCCAACAAGCAAACAGTGTGTATTAAGTTAATAATATTTTTGGAGAAAAGAATCAAGTTCCCTGTACTCTCTTTTGTCTGTTTGCATTTTCCTTCAAGTTCTCTGAATTCCTCACACCTCCTGAAAACATGCTGATATACGCGTAGGTCGTTCCTGGATATGAATGTGTGTTGGTGCCCTGCAGACTGGCATACTGTATGATTGGGGTTCTTCCTGGTTCACATACAGTGTTCTTGGGAAAGTCTGTCGATCCACCAACACCTGACCAGAATTAAACTTTTAGTTTAAAAGAAGAAGGAGAAGAAGGAATTAAAAAGGAGAAGATATTCCAATGAATTTTCTTAAGTGTTATGTTTATAAACACATAGATATACACATAGTTTTCTAGTATTTTAAGTTAATACCAATGTTAATAACACTGCATCTCAGGTTAAATACACAATGGCAGGGTTTTACAGTCGATGTCTGCAGGAGCTCCTGAAGGTGAATTCCTTCATAAAAGCTTCTTAATGCATGTTAATATTGAAGACAGTGAAATTATGACATAAAAAATGCATTCAACAAAAGCATGTTCAATAAACCAGAATATGTTTTATATAACCAATTTTTCAGTCTTTTGCTTCTATGACAGCTTTGCACATTCTTGTCATTCTCTCAGTCAGCCTTATGAGGTAGTCCCCTGGAATGATTTTCCAACAAAATCTCGGGTCTAACTCATTCCTAACCATCTCAAATGGATTTAGATTATATGAATGTGGAGGCCAGGTCATCTGATGCAGCATTCCATCACTCTCCTTGTGGGACAAATAGCTCTTGCATGTCCAGGGTGTACCCTGCCTTGTGCCCGAAAGTCTCCTGGGATAGGCTCCAGGCCCCCCGCGACCCTGATCAAGGATAAAGCGGTATAGAAGATGAATGAATGAATAACCTAGAGGTGTGTTTGGGGTCATTGTCATGTTGGAAAACAAATGATGCTCTCACTAGGTGCTATGGTAACTATGCTGGTTAAACTTGGCCTCAATTTTGACTAAGTCACCAACAGTGTCAACAGCAAATTACCCTCCACACCATCATACCTCCTCCTCTGCCATGCTTTACAGTGGAAACTATACATTCAGGAACTGCCTGTCCACACTTTCTATGTCTAACGAAGACATGGCAGTTAGAACCAAAAATCTTACATTTGGACTCATCAGAACTAAGGGCAGTTTTCCACTGATCGAATGTCCAGTACTTGTGTTTCTTACATCAAGCAAGTCTCTTCTGCTTGTTGTTCTTTGGCACAATTTGACCATGAAGGACTGAATTTATGTGGACTCTAATCTGAGATGCCGAGGTTAAATCAGCATTTTCTGGGGCTGGTAATGCTAATAAACTTATGCTCTGCAGCAGAAGTAGCTCTTGTTCTTCCTCTTCTAGGATAGTTCTCATAAGTAACCAATTTGATGGTTTTGACGACTGCACTTGGATAACGTTCAAAGTTGTTGAAATGTGTTGACTTGACTGACCTTCATTACTTAAAGTAATACCCACCCTTCTGCTGCAGAACTTTAGACAACTGCTGGTCTAAAGCACATTAAGGAGGCAAGAAATGTCACAAATTAACTCTTAACTAGGCACACCTATGCTAGCGCCATTCTAGGTGACTACCTTGTGAATCTGATGAGAGAATGCCAGTGTGCCAAACTGTCAACAAAGATACAAGTAGCTATTTAGGACAATCTCCTCATCTATAGCTTAACACTTTATCCTGGAGCCTATACCAAGAGAGTTAGGGCACGAGGTGCGGTACAACCTGGTGCCAATCCATCACAGGGCACATACACAAACATTCACATACTACAGGCAATTTGTGAAGGCCAATGAGCCTGATCTCCATGTCTTTGTACTGTGGGAGGAAACTGAAATACTCAGATGAAGCCCACCAAGCATGGGGAGAACTTGCAAACAGACCTGAGGTGGGAATCGAACCCAGACCCTGAAGGAGACAGTGCTAACCACTATGCCAATGTAATTTGGACAATCTAAAATATAAAACATTCTGGGCTGTTTAACACTTTTTTTTTTTATTTACTACATAATTCAATATGTCTTCTTTCATAGTTTGGATGTCTTCAGTATTAGTATACGATTTTAATAATAATAATAATAATAATAATAAACACTAAAGGAGAATGTGTGTCCAAACGTTTGACTGGTACTGTGTGTACATGTTATTGTTTAGAAAAATAAATAAAACGAAAAGAAATTCATGTAGAGTGTCACTACAGGCGTCTTGTAACTACTTAGCGTGTTAGCATCGAGAAGAGTAAGCTAAGTCAGCCATATTGTTTTACTTTGAAAAGAATTCTCCTGCTATTTTCACTCCACCTTGTGGTGGTTGCTGCTACCTTCACATATAACAACATAAAATATTAAACTTATAATACCCTTAAGAGGAAACCTAGTGTGTCTTATAGGTTTATATGGATTATAACTGCGGCTGCACGTTATAATCCATATAACACTTTAGTTTTAAAATGGCGGATGAAAGCGTGTGTAAACTCTTAGTCAAGCTGACCCAGGATGGACATTTGTGTAAGATTAAAAAGCAAATAGAGGCGACGAGCGAAATTAAACAGATAATTATAAATGCACATTTGGGGAAATCTGGAGACACTCTGTTACATTACGCTGCACGACATGGACATTTAGACGTCGTGAAGTATTTTGTTGAGGACCTGAATATGGACGTCGAGCTTTACAATAATGATTACAAACGCGCTTTACACGAAGCTTCTTCCATGAGTCATGAGCAATGTGTTCGCTATCTTATCGAGAGAGGTGCAAAAATTGACTGTCTGAAGAAGGCAGATTGGTAAGTTCAAAGTTATAGTAGTTTTTTTTTTTTTAACATTTATTAGACCCTTTCATTTATTTTCGTCGCGTTTTGTTCACTGATGATGGGAATTCTAGCTATTCTCAGTGAGTCGGATAATTGTGTTCTGTTCGCTGATAAGTATCGACTCCCAAACGGTCGTTTTTAAACCGGAACAAAATTACAATACAATGATTGTCAATGTCTCATGTAATTAACTGTGGCAGCAAATTTGCAAAGATTTTTACAGCGCATATAGCTACTGACATTTGCTAATGTATGTATGTCTTATTGAAATGAACCGACTCATGTCGGAAAAGAACCGACTCATGTCGGAAAAGAACCGACTCATTTTAATAATAATTAAATTCAAATCAAATTCAACTTTCGTTTGTTTCATACACAGTACGATATGCAGTGAAATGCTTATACGACCGACAGTGACCTTAAAAAATAAAAGCTTATACATAAGAAATAAATGTGAATAAAAAGAAATACGACATAAGATAAATTTAACTAGTAAAATATACTGTACAAATAAGGACATAACAATATAGCAAAATATAAAAATGTAGAAGAACAAGTAGAAATTTGTAAAAAAAAAAAAAAAATAAAAAATTATAAATGACTGGGGGTGTGCAAATATGCATAAAAAGTGACTTATTAAAGTCTTATTAAAGTGTAATATTTTTTGGTTTTTCGCAGATCATCGGAAACAGCAGAAACAACCTCAGCACTCGTTTAATCACAGTGTACTTGAATTGTCATATCTGAATTGGGAAAGTGTTCATTAATTTTCTCTAACAGCACTTAGACAGGTTGTGCTTCTGTAAATCACAGCGTTATATTAATATACACGACCTGGACAAAGGTAATCGGTCAAACCTGCAGTAACATCGTATCCAAATACATATATGGTACATCAATTTGAAGTTGGTCCGCCTTTTGCAGCTATGACAGCGCTAAAGATATATTCTTCACTCACAGAAGATATAGTCTTCTTGGAAGGCTGTTCACATGATTTTGGAGAGTTTCTGTAGGAATTCATGGCCATTCATTCTGTAGAGCATTTATGAGATCAGTCACTGATGTTGGACGAGAAGGCCTGGCTCATAACCTCCATTTCAGTCAAAGCTGCCCGATGGAGTTGAGGCCAGGGCTCTGTGCGGGCCCATCAATTCCTCCACACCAAACCACTCTTTGTAGTCCATGTCCATGCACTGAGGCACAGTCATGTTGGAATAGAAAACTTTCCCCAAACTGTTGCCACAAAGTTGGAAGCATAGCATTGTCCAAGATGTCTTGGTATGCTGCAGCAATAAGATTGCCCTTCACTTGGTATAAGGGGCCTGAAACACCTGAATTCAATAATTAAAAGGTTTGGCCAAATTCATTTGTTCATACAATGTACTTCTTTCATCCATTTGTACACACAATATAGTCTAATAGTAATCTGATTTAAAAGGTACTGTTTACCAAAATATAATAAATTATATGGTTACATTTTCTGTAAAGGGTTTCTTTAGGATTTATTAAAGTCAACAACATCAGTGCTTTGTGACCTGTTTTTCTTCACAGGACTGTCTTCAGTATAGAGCACTCCTTGTACACTTAGTGTTTTTTTTTACTGTTGTTACAAGCTGCTTTTTTAAATTATTGATTATTTACAGCTGAGTAACATAAGGGATAACAAGAACTTGTTTTGTGGCCTGTTAACTATAAAACTGCTATAAAATTGGGACTTGTGTTGAAAATCTCATGAGTGAAGGCGTAAAATCCGATTAACATTTACAGAAGACTTCAAGCACAGTATGCTGATAAGACTCTTAGCCGCAGTCAAACATTTGAATACTGTACTGTAAACATTTTAAAGAAGGCCATATGTCTTGTAAATGATAATCCCGGCCAATGTGATAAAAGTTCAGAGCTCACTGCATAAAAGTCCTAAATAAAACTGTCCCTCTACAGTCCTAAATAAAAGTAGTTTTTACTCTTTTAATCGTTTTTTGATAGTTCTTCGTTATTCAAAGTTAATCAAAAGTCCTGATTTGATTTGAAACTGTGTCATTGTTTAATAAATAGACATTATAATTGCGGGCAAATTGTTATTGTATAAATGAAAAGAAAACACCTTCGTACACGGAGTTATTGTATAACACAAACATCAGATTTTTTTTTTTAATGCTTTCAGGACTCCTCTTATGATGGCCTGCACACGCCATAACCTTGTAGTTATCAAAGCGCTTCTGGACCATGGTGCCGACTTGTCTCTACAGAATAAAGACGGCTGGAACTCGTTCCACATTGCATGCCGAGAAGGCGATCCTGCGGTGATATCACACTTTCTGCACACCAGGCCGGAAGTGTGGAGGACAGAGAGCAAGACACGTCGGACTCCTCTACATACTGCTGGTATCACAGTAGTGCTTGTGTGTGTTACATGCAGGCAGCAAATAATGCACTCTTATTGATAATTAGACCTGTACATTGCAGTGTCAGAAATTATTACTATATTAATACAATAATCAACCATGTTCTTATGATTACAGTATACAGTAATGAAATAATTAAAGATACAGGATACATGTGACACCATGGCATCAGACCTAAACTTGTAGAATTATTTCTAAATAAGAAGCTAGGTTTTATTTGACTGGTAAATGATTGTCATTTCTAAAATTATCACCATCCAAAAAATCCTACACTGTATGTGTTATACAACAGACTTTTAATATCAGTATTCTATAAGTGGCAGTTGCTCACTGCTGTATATTTAACCTTTAAAACCCTGGATTGCCATCTGTGCCACATACCTACGTAGTTTGTCTCATTTAGGTTTGTCTGACACAGGAGAACCGAGCTCGGTCAGCAAAGTGCCATAACGTCCTAATGTCACCTCTGTTCCTTATTGGAATCATGCTAAAAAATCATAGACAATGAATAGGCAGGTGGAGAAAATCGCTTATTTTCTGCTCATTCTCCATGACTCACAGTCTCCATGTCAGCCAGTGCGTATTGGAATAAATCCTTATAAAAGTTTTGTCAGGTTCTGCGAATAGTAATATGTTAATGAGGAAAGAAATAATAGGCAGGTGCAGACAATCCATAATTACCTTCTCGTTCTCCACAACTTTCAGTCTCCGTGTCAGCCAATGCTATTGAGATAAACTTTTTGTGTTTATGTTGGTTTATGCCACTGGTAATGAAGAGTTAACATATGTGCCATGTAACTCCATACACTATTATAATGAATGATTACTCTTAAGTAAAAGGTTCACATAGATGGCACAGTAGCCTCGCACCTTCAGGGTCCGGGTTCGATTCCCGTCTCGGGTCTGTGTGCATGGAGTTTTCATGTTCTCCCCATGTTTGGTGAGTTTCCTCGCACAATCCAAAAACATGTAGATTAGGCTCCCAAATTGCCTCTAGTGTGTGAATGAGTGTGTGAATGTGTGTATGTGTGTGCCTTGCAATGCATTGGCGCTCCGTCCAGGTTGTACCCCGCACCCCGTGCCCTAAGTCTCCTGTGATAGGCTCCAGGCTAAATTGATATATCCAGATAAAATGAGGTGTTTAATCAAAGTGAATACCACTAGCACTGTTTAACAGTTGGATAATAAATTCAGCTTTTTTTTTTTTTTTTAATCTTTCTTGTGTTTCTTATGTCTTGTGTGTTTTGTTTCTTTCTTTCTTGTGTGATAGCTATGCATGGCTGTCTGGATGTTGTCAAGATTCTTCTTGAGAGGTCAGTGGCTGATATTGTGATATTCTAGTCTGTTGAAATCACGTTAAGACTGCATAATATGTACAAATAATTGTATAGTGTTATGCTATGTATTGAGAACGTGATACCTCTAAGTCTACTTCTTGCAACTCACGCCACACCACCAAGTTGTGGATTCATTTCTGATTAATCACAAGCCTCTTATTTTACAGAACTATTAAAAGCAGGAATTATTTCTAATTACGAAAACATTTGATTGTAATTACTATATATCTCACTACTTTGATAAGTATGATAAATTGTACTTTTAAGTTTATACTAACATTTAAAGTTGTGGAACATTCTTGTCATGAATTATGTTGTAACAGCTATAAGTAGTCTGCCTCTCTTTTATTTCTCTTGAAGTTCATATTGAAGATCATATTGCAGCTTGGTATGCTGCAGAGAAAATGCACAGAGTAAAACCATTTTTCTTTGAAGATTTTCTCGTTTATTATTATTACCGTATTATTATTAATACCAGCACTAACACTGAAGACTCCTTCCAAAAGGGAAAAAAAACCCAAATCTACTCACAGGGCCACCTTTAAAGTTGTTTAACCTTTAATGATGAATCTTGTATATCCGTAATAGATTTGTATTTCCTTTTATTGTGTTGGAAAACAGCAGTGAAAAGCCTGACAGATCTTTTGTTTCATCCAGATGTGATTATAAGCCTGATGAGAGAGACAGCTGTGGAGTTACACCATTCATGGACGCAGTGAGAAATGGACATCTGTGTGTAGCCAAACTGCTGCTGGAGAAACACCAGGTATAAGATAATGTGACTAGTAAATTAATAAATAGGTTCAATTAATAAATAAAATCAACGTTAAATTTGTGTGTGTGTATGTATTTTTAATTTTTAATTTTTACCAGGCTTGTCCAAATGCAGTAGATATTCTGGGAACGCAGCCACTACACCAGGCCTCTGTAACAGCCCAAGAAGAGGCACTGCGATTCCTCGTACACAAGCTTGGCATCGATGTGAATATACGAGCTACAGCGATGGAGCTTACAGCTCTTCATTATGCTGCCAAGGTCAAGTCTTTTTGAACAGTTTCTAAAAGATTAGACAATTCTACATATGAAATGGAAATCTCGACAGTCTCTAATGGTAGTGTTTATGGTAAATGCTTTTGGAAAATTTACTCTCTGGTCTGTTGGATCTTTCAGGAAGGGCACACGGACACCATAAAAACCCTGCTGCAGTTAGGTGCTGATCTTCACGCGAGGGATAAGAAAGGACGGTCAGGTGAGAAGATTTTATGCCCAGACTGTTTGGTGACATTGAATTTTTACGATTCGTTTGATTCATTTTACATTGCATTAATTTTTAAGCACACCAAATTGTAAGTGTAGGAATTTATGTCTGGTTAGAAATTTGTCAGCTTTTTTCTCCCCACTGTGTCATCTTTCCTCTTTTTTTTTTCTACTTCTGTTAAGTTTTCTTTTCTCCAGTGTATTCATTGCTGATTTGCTACCATATTGGGTAATATTCTTCCTTCTGATTCTTTTTTTTTTTTCTCCTCTTTTCAAAAGTGAGCCTGAAAAAAAAAAAAAGTGGCCATTAAAAAAAATAGTAGACATGGCTTTCTGGTTTCAACCCTTTATGCGACTAAACTGAAGGATTTGGAAATGAAAAATGTAAAAATTTCAAGAGTTTTTCCAAGAATACTGTGATTAATTCAACATTTTTTATTGTTGTTTCATTTTTATGTTGCAAATCAAGGTCAGTGAAGTCACATTTTTATTTCTCACATACAGGGTAATATTTTTTCTTAAAAGTGCATATATAAAACTCACATAAGGTTAAAGCATATTTATTAAAACACAAAACTATGAAAAAATACTAATGTTCTACATTTTTTGAGATACTGATATTGGCAGCAATTGTACCAAAGGTACCAAATGTTGTTGTTTGTCCGTTTAGAGGTTAATAGAGTTTGACTGCTGCTATCATGCAAAGGCATTCTTATTAAAGGAAATATTGCAGATTATAGTAGAGTAACTACCAGCTAATAACATATCAATACTGCTAAGTTTCAGGTCAGTCATTCTATAAGACTTTATGACATTGCTCTTTCATGGAACTACTATTGCTATTTTTCTAGGCCCATTTCTTTCTTTTATGACAAAAGATTTAAACCAGGACAAAAGAAAAAATGCATTTTGCTTTGTGGTTATATGTAAATGAACAGTCATCCAGTATGTATAACTCATGGTGACACGGTGGGTAAGCACTGTTGTCTTGCACCTCCAGGTTCTGGGTTCGATTCCCAGCTAGGTTCGATTCCCATCTCTGTGTGCATGGAGTTTGCATGTTCTCCCCGTGCTTGGTGGGTTTTTTTCGTCTACTCCGGTTTCCTCCTACAGTTCAAAGACATACAGATTAGGGTAATTGGCAATCCCAAATTGCCCGTAGTGTGTGAATGAGTGTGTGAGTCTGTCCAGGGTGTACCCCATATCATGCCCTAAGTCTCCTTGGATAGGCTCCAACCCCTCCACAACCCTGTATACAGGATAAAGCAGTATAGACGATAAGTGAGTGAGTAAACTGAAGTAAATTAAGGTCACTGGCACTTGGGTGCTGCTGTTTATTGAGGAAATTACAAGGAACTAAGCTGGTAAGCTCATTATTAGGAGCTTGGCTTAAAAAAACCCTGTTGAATGTCACCAACCAAATGTTTGCAAGACACGTTTTTACACCAGCTAACACACAAAACTATAAAATCAAATACAAACTGGTTAAAGGTGGACTTTAAATCATTCTGTTCTCTAATTCCCAGCGTTACACATGGCGTGCATCGGCCAGCACGCGATCACAGCTCGGACTCTGTTGCAGCTCGGACTCACAGATACAGCGGACAGGACGGGCGCTACAGCTAGACAACATGCCAAGAAACCAGACATAACCAGAGTGTTTGAGACACCGGTGGAGCCAGAACCTTAAAAACATCTATACAGATCAATTGTATTGTATTATAATTCTACAGAAATTCTGTGCAAATGCATTTGAAATGAATGAAGCACTTTTAGTTTGGAGTTTGGTGGCAAATCATTTTTAAAAGGAACTCTTTCAGAGGAAGACTTGCAAAGAAATTGTTACAAGAGATAATGCTGAACGAAATATAAATAAAATATAGGCATGGATACTATTTATAACTCATATGTTTCTTGTTTTTTTCTGCATTTACAGATTTGATCAGCCAAATAGCAGGCCATTTTGATAAAACCACTGTAACAAGGTGCAGCGAGGCCAGAGGCCTCTTACGAATCATTTAAAATGAATGTACATTAGTTAGTCTCTGAAACCAACTGAATGAGACAGAATACAGGACTCACCAGATCAAATAGCAAAAACCTGTACAAGTTACATCAGGTTATGACACTAAAGGAGGATCTGATGCATAAGATAATTAGATTTTTTAAAACGTATGATCGTATATATAGAAGATAGTACTTTAACAAATCACCTAAAGAATCTGTTAATAAATCAGGGTTTTCTAAAAACTAATTGGAGAAATGAAATGGCCGATGTTAATGAAAGAATAAAAATCACTAAATTCTTCTGCCAAAGGAAAATAACAACAGTTGCTTTGTGCTTTGATTTGTGTGACATGTAGCTTCCATGGATTCCATGGTTAAGTTAGTAAGACAAAAGAATTCAGCTTGTTATTTCATATAGCCTGTGTTAAAAAAAAATCAATTGGTTTCGCACAACCTCGCACATCCAGGGTCGAGGGTTCGGTTCCTGAATCACTTCTGTATGGATGGAGTTTGCATGTCCTCACCGTGCTTGGTGGGTTTCCTTCAGGTACGCTGGTTTCTTCCACAGTCCAAAGACATGCAGAATAGGTTAACTGTCAGGACTGCTGTTACAGAAACTTAATCAACACCTTCTGACCAATCAGAATTGAGAAAACTACAGCATTATGTTTAATACGGTTTACTCTTTACTTGCTTGTATTTTACTCTGTTAACTCACTCACTCACTCATCTTTTGTACCGCTTTATCCTGTATTCAGGGTCGCGGGAGTCGCTGGGTCGCTGGAGCCTATCCCAGGAGACTTGGGGCACGAGGCAGGGTACACCCTGGACACGGTGCCAATCCATTACAGGACTCTGTTAACTATTATTTAAAAAAAAAAAAATTTAT
>JAQQZS010000004.1:7670858-7689671 GCA_030068045.1 Platyallabes tihoni | reverse complement strand
CAATAAATACCGTACCGTGCCATTCATACCGAGGTATTACCGTACCGTGAAGTTTTGATACCGTTACATCCCTAATAGATAGATATATGCACTCACGCTCATTCACACACTACTGGCAAATATGGGATTTGGACTTTGGGAGGAAACCCACCAAGTACAGGGAGAACATGCAAACAGACCGGAGGTGCACACAGACCGGAGGTGGGAATCGAACACGGCCCCTGGAGGTGCAAGACGACAGTGCTAACCACTAAGCCAATGGTATCAGTTTCTTCATCCTCCAGGAACATTCCTGCATACTTTCGTCCCACATGAGGCCGGGCACTGCCTCATGCACCAGGAGGAGCCCGAGACCCAGCACACCAGCGTAGGGTCTGACAATGAGACCAAGGATTTAATTCCTAAACCTAATGGCAGTCAGGATACCGTTGTGTAGCCTGCAGAGCTCTGTGTGTCCCTCCATGGAGATGCCTCCTCAGACCATCACTGACCCATGATTCAGGCAGCATAACGTTCACCACCACATCTGCTTTCACATCTTTCTCATGTGACTCCTCCCATTTACAGCCAGTCCCGCCCACATGCTCACAGGCCCCTCCCAGTTCGTCCGTCCAGGCTGTTTGACGTTCCAGCGCTTCTTTCATTTCCAGCTTTGCCGCTGATCTCCATTTTCTTCTTCAGGCCTGAAACAGAGGAAAAGCGGATTAAACTCGTGAAGCAAAATGAATGAAGAATACGACGTGATCGTTTTGGGAACTGGACTTACGGTATATACTCGATATGATCAAAGTTAATACATTTAATCCATTTCTTTTTTCTAGATTTGATTTGTTGCTTGTAAAGAGAGCTGAAGCCTGACCAGCTAGCTGCTTAGCCGGCTAGTTTAGCTAGCATTAGTATAACTCCATACAGCTGTATTCTCACTACACTCTCAGTGCACTAGGGTAAAACTGTATCGTTATTTGCGTGCATTGACTTTTTGCAAAATTTAACGGATTGCGATGTAGGATTGCTTCTCCGCCTTCGCGTTGCTTAGTAGCGCCAAACGTATGGTTAGCTTCCTGCTGCTAGCTTACTTCTTTTTATTCACCTAACCGCATTGTGGCTTTGTCGTAGCTTGTCATATTTGTATTATAACAATTTTTTATCCCAAACGTCAGGATATTGAACTGCTAATTTAGATGAATTAGCGCACTGGCTAGTTATTAACTACGACTAGCTGTAGATTCCTTCATAACTATTAACCTTAATCTATTTTCCAGCAAGCAGGACAACATTTAGCCGTGAAAGGAAATAAAATCAAAACACAATACGTTTTTAAATTTAGACATATAGGTTTACATAATTATATCAGATTGTGGGGGGGGGGGAAGCGCACGAGCGTATGCGGATGTGTGTTTGTTAGCAGCGTAAGCTAGCCTTCTCTTCGCCTCAGCGTTTTTATCACTTTTTTAAATTTAATAAGAGGTCCCTTTTATTAAGGAAGAGATTGGCTTCCTTTTTGCCTTTTGTATGATGTCAAAGTAGTGCTTAATGCCTGAGCTAATTAATTATTTGACAAACGTTTATAAACCACCGCGCCCTCCTCATACACTGCGTTAGGGCTGGGGATCAGCAGTCACCTCCCGATACGATATCAGCACGATACCGCGATTAAAATTGTGATTCTATAAGTACCGCGGTTTTATAAATATCCCGTTTCGATATCACGCTTTTGCCTCGATTCTGTCACAGTTTCAAGCCTTTTTGAAAATTTTATGATTAATTTAATGTAACCTGTTTTTTATAACATCAGTTTTCTCACTTAAAAACCAAGAGCTGCATTCAAACAATACAAAAATAACTTTAAATACAAGTGATTGGTGTTTAACTGAGCAGCAAGTTTCTATGTCATTCGCCATCAGCTTGAGTGAGTGCGAGCATGCGGGCTTGCACTTTTGGTATTTTGCTACTGGTGTGAGCGTTTGTAATGACTTGGTTTGAGACTAATTTGCTCACAGAGTTTGGAGAAAACGGCAGATCGAAGGCGTTTAATGCACATTATTTTTCGTAATTTGACACTATAGAAAATGTTTCTGTTGCGCCACACGATGCTTCTGTTCACGGTTCAGAATAGTGTATATTTGAGGCTGATTGGCCCGATAAAACTGAAAACCACCCAATTCTGGTCACTGACCGATCGACCGGTTCATCTCTATTATTAATTTTAAAATTATTATTCATCATTTTTAAATAAATTTTCTAATGAATTTATCGAATCAGTGTGGTCATGCATGAATCACCACACTAAAGAATCACGATTCATAACTGAAGTGTTTTTTGTTTTTCCCTCCCCCAGTGCATACAGTTCTATTTAATGATCACAGTTCATGTAGTTGTGTGTGTGGATTAGTCAAAACATATATGACCAAACCTTTATTTCAGTCTGCATATATTTTTAACTGATATAGATATAACCTGGTGTATTAAAGACTACTTATTTAAGTTGAAATTGTCTTTACTAAGGATTAGGTAGGTATTCTGGGAACACTGGGTGTGAGTTAGGAATACACCTTGAATTCATGTACTTTCATCTACCAGTGTGTCTGTGAGGTAGGAAATCTGGGAAAGCTGCACAAACATGAGAACGACCGCAGTCCATGTGAAACTCCACACAGACCACACTGCTCCACCACCTCTACACTGTCCTAATATATGATATGATATTGCTGAAGTTGCATCCTTTTTTTTTTTTTTTTTGGCACATGGTTGATGCCTAATTTATAGTAAGTGCTTAACAATTAATCGCAAAAAAATTAATCAAAATCGTGATATAGACCTGTGCAAGTATCTAATTGTCAAAGGATGCTTTTTATGTAGTTAAGACATCAGATGACTGATCAGAAGGTTTCAGGTTCAACCCACAGCACCACCACTAAGTTGCTACTGTTGGGCCCCTAAGTAAGACCCTTAACTGCTCAGATGTATAATGAGCGAGAGGGAGAGAGAAAATGTAAGTCGCTTCAATTAAAATTGTGCAGCCCTATTTAATATCCATATATAGTAGTATCAACTAGTACAGTAAGAATGACATGAGGCAAATAATCACCCAAACTGCACAAATATATCTTTAAATACATCTTATCTGCCTGTAACGCTCTGCTGTCTTCATACTGTGTCTCCTCTGAGAAACGTGTCAAATTTGATCTGATAACTGTCTAAAGCGCTGGATTGTTATCATCCTTTCATATAGGCTTAGCATGTCGTGCTTGTGATCAAGCCATCCGACAAAAAAAAAATTGTGTTTAGAATTTTATGTAATAACTGCAGGAAAAGTCTTGTTATGCAGATGTGATAAAGTAGAAGTCTCGTTCGTTGGTTTCATGTTTCAGTTGTGCGATCATGGATCTGGAGGTACAAAAAAAAAACAATAAAAAACCCTGTATGTTAGTCAGGAAACATTAAAATGCCAGCATGCCTTATACGTTTAGCACAACTGAACAGGAAAGAGGAAGTTGGGAATCAGAGGGTGAAGCGTTTGCTCTAGGTGCTCTGTGTAGAAGTCTCAGTAGTACTCAGAAATAGACACGGCAGTGTAACGGCGAGGAAATGAAAGTGTGATCTGTTATTAGTTCTGCAAAAGAGAATTTGTTGTTTGCAGGAATTAAGCCAGATTATTTATTCATCACAAATGAATTATATATTTTATTTGTTTGTGCCTTCTTAATTACAGGAGCATTTTGTACTACTGTCATTATTATTTTTGTTATATATATTTTCATTATAAGCATTTTGTACTAGCCCAAAGTTTTAGTGTAGTTAGTCCTTTTTTGTATCCTCCCTGTTCTTTCTCTCTTCTCTAACAAAACTCAGACTGCGCTGATTGCTGCTTGTCTGTCATATTAATGAGTAACGTGGACGCACTTGTTTGTCACATCACAGTTCAGAACAGAATGCCAGTTGTCTGTAACTTCAGTGAGTGGGATGAACTAAGGGGGTCGTTGCTGAAAAGAAAACTCTGAGTGAGTGTTGTGCTGCTCAGAAAGAAATCAACAAAAAACGAACAGAGCAAAGAAACAGCAGTTTTTGAAGCAGCAAGCCTTGGCAGAATCGTGACGCCATGACAGCGTGCTGACATTTGGGATTGACTGACAGACGAGTATCTGAGTCTCAGCAGGCAGCCAGTGGCCTAGCAACATCAAAAAGGAGTCAAAATGTCAGTTTGCCTGACACAGCATCACTCTTTCACGTGGCTGACTCACTCTCTGTGTGTTGCATGCAGTCAGCTGAGTTTTATTTCTTTTTACTGCCGTTCTGTTAACATTTAACTTACCTAAAACTTCAGACTGCCATAATGAAGTCATTTAATGCAGAACTTTTCTGTACTTGTACACTTGACATATCCAGGTCTAGGATTATGATGTGGCCAGATTTTGATTTGTTTCTGTTGTTCATCACTGTATGAATACCTTTAGTTCATTACACTTTATTAGAATCTGTATCACAGCGACCAGAAGCAATTTTTATTCTTTTAAATATTTATATATATATATATATATATATTTGACGTAAAATGGTACCATTTCTCTATCAGGTCATTTTTACCCCTTATCAGGCAGCACAGCATCCTGTATGGTATGAGCAAATTATTTGTGAAGTTTATTTAGAACTGTAACAAAATCTAAAGAGAAAAAATCGACTCAGGAAATTGATAAAATTGCAATTTTTATAAAATCCTAATGCAAATCTAGGTAATCAGGTGGTCCCTGATGATTACCATCCGTAATTTCTATAGTAACAACTTGGACACTTCTATGGCACACACTCGATATAAACAGATATTTTTCAAGTGTCTAATTGTTGATTGTGCTCATGGGGAACTGTTTGTCACTTTTTAGAAGGAGACTTCAGCATCACTGCTTATTAACACCTGGAACATTTCTTTCATTATTAAGAGCTTTTTTCCCCCACCCAGAATTAGATTTAATTAAAAACAAGGATCAAAGCCTTTTTAAAACTTTTTTTTTTTTTTTTTAAATTAGGCTCTCTGATTATAACCCAGGCTCTGTTTAAATGCTTTAGATGCGTGTGAACTTGGCTTGAATGGGCTTTTAGGGAAAAATCTTAACTCGCACAAAGATAGGATCAGTTGAAAGACATAGCTTTACGTTGCATGTAACTTATCAACATCTGATCTTGAGTATGTCTTAAATGGCATATTACATAACTGATTGCAGGTAATAATATCTTAAATTATATTTCCACTAAATAAAAATAACAAGCTGAAACATAGTACTTCACAGTCGTGTTAGAAAACAAACAAAAACATTTTTAAATACCTGCGTGTTTCTGTTTCACACCTAGTGGCGGCTATAACAATCCACCATTATCAGGGTTTATATAACTTAATATCATTATATACAACATTTCTAGTTAATTTTTTGAGCTAATGTTAACTGAAATCTTAGAACCATTTTAATAAAAAGAGGGATGTTTATAACTGGGAAAAAAATCTGTGACTTTAAAAAATATCCACATATCCATATCTTCTTTCCTCCGACATAATTTTATTCCTCCGACATAATTTGTTTATTATCTTGAAAATAAAGTGCACAAGTGCATACCTTCCTTATTTTTTTCGAAGTGCAAACGCTCAACACAGACTAAAGTTAGACACAGCTTTGGCCTTTACCAGTCTGAACTGAAACAATAACCCGGCATTTGTTTCCAATGTGAAGCTTTTTCATTGCTGCTGCATTGCATTTGTAGGAAGTGAGAGCATAAAATGGAGAGAGTGGTTACAAACGAGGGCTTGTGGCAGTGGTGGCTGGTGGTGTGTTCAAGGGTGTGGCTGTTTTTCAAATGTTGAGTCGTGGGCCTATAGTCATAGGATGGCGCTTGGGATATTCTGGTAGGGAGTGAACCCAAGAACAACACGCATTACTGTTCAAGAGTGAAACTCTTGCCTGCTTTTTCTCTGATGGCACGCAGCAGTGCTTTTCTGTTTTTAGAAGAAATGATCGAATTTAGCCACTTCACATTTAGAAAACAATGTTTTAGCACGTGTAGCACTTCAGCGCTCTGAGTGCTAAGCGCGATTCAGATGGCTCACTTCCTTTTTCAAGAAATCATCTGGCTTTTGTTTGCATGTCAGCAGTTTATCAGAAAACAGCTTGGATGTTAGAAAGCAGGTATGTTATAGTTTAGCAAGTATGCAGAGTTGTGTATGGGACATAACGCATGCTCCGTGTAAAGTCCACTTCATCACATGATCTCTATAAATAAAGTTAATCGCATTATAGACTGTGGGCAAGTATGCCCTGTTTTCCACAGGAATGCTTGTTTGATATCTTATGTTTCTGCTCAGTACTTAAAGTGCTGTAAGCCATAAGAACAACAAAAAAAATAATTTTCCCCCATTGGCTCTGCCCCACACATACTGTAAATTCTTTTATATTAACTCTTAATTTGTACTTGGAATTCTTAAATCTGTAAATACTTAAGCGTAGTAATGGTACAAAGTTGAAAACACACTGTATTTAGGAAAAAACTTTTGTTCTTATAATAATTAATATGAAACTCCAGAAGTCCCAGCTTATGCATCATATCAGTTGGAGTGCTGCTGTGCCATAGACGTTCAAGTGTTTCTTTCTCAGATTTCCCAGCTGATATTTAAGATACTGTTTTAGGATGCCCTGTGCAGACATTAGTGTGTGTGTGTGTGTGCGCGCGCGCGTGTGCCAGTGCAAAAGGTTTAAAAGGATATACCATGTTTGGTTCATCATCTCCTGCAAGGTCACACAAGACAGGTTAAGAACTCGCACAGTTTTCACACATTATCTGTGGCAGCCTGGTCATAGCTCATCGTCAACACTATGTGTTTACGCTAATACCTGTTCAGGAGCGCCTGTTTTTATAGAATATGCTGATCTTTTTGTTTACAAGAGATTGTGTGTGTATAAACATGCTGTGCCTGGGGTTTGTGTTTCTCGCAGGAATGCATCCTGTCCGGGATCATGTCTGTGAAGGGAAAGAAGGTCCTGCACATGGACAGAAACTCTTACTACGGAGGAGATAGCGCATCCATCACCCCTCTGGAGGATGTAAGTCTTTTATCAGTGCTTTTCATAAAAAAAAAAAGTCATACAATTGAGCAGCCCAGAATCCCAAAAAACTGTCTGGATTTAATTTCATCCCCTATTCCTGATGATATTGTGCACGACTGCAAAATAACGATTTTTGCCATTTGATTTTTCTTTTAAAATTTTTAATCAGAGATCAAAGAACATTTCATGGTATGAAGGAAAAGTGTGTTAATCCAGTTGTTGATTGATGATTTCCAGTTGTTTTCAGAGAAACGATTTAGCCAAAGTCTTTATAACTTCAGGAGAGAAAATAGAGGCTGTAAGAGAGAGATTTTTAAATAGCTTTTGTGATAACAGGAACTAATTTGTCCTACAGGTGTTCCATAATAGCTATATATGCATACAGTGTATAAATAAATGTTGTTGTTGACATACTGCTGGGGAATACAAGAAATACCTCAACGATAGGCCCTCATTTAGGGGATTTTCACATTAGGACCCAAGGATTGTTTCAGAGAACACTTGACCCCAAAGTCTGGTTCATTTTGATCAGTGAGGACACAACTGTTCCGTGCTTTGGAACCGTGCCTGGATCTAATCCGATATGGAAGCAGTCATACTGGAGAACAGAAAGTAGACAGTTGTTTAGACGTGACATCATCAGTGCCATCCGAAATCCCTGCACAGCCATAGCTGATAAAATAGGAAAAAACACAAGAGCATTGCCCTTGACATTTTCTGAAATCTGAATAATATTAGACATAGTGCGAATGTTGACTTCCTTGTTCTCTTCTTATGTTTAATGGTAGGGGCAATATATATACGCAAGCGTGCCAGAGGAGGGGGAGCAATCGTTCCTAGGCACCATTTTGCATTGGTCCACATTGCACCACTCTGTAGTTGATTATTTTTACTCCAACGACAAGCTCTGATTTCATGCTGCATTTTTTTTTTTTTTACTCGCTCCACAATTCAATTATGTAAACTGAAGCAGTGTTTTATAAATGCTCTTCTCCTTTTATCAGCTGTATAAGCGCTTCAGCTTGCCTGGTGCTCCTCCTGAGACAATGGGAAAAGGTCGTGACTGGAACGTGGACCTCATCCCCAAGTTCCTCATGGCAAACGGTAAGAAAAATCTGTGTCAAATGCTGCAAGCTGTTTCAGTAACTCTGCTGAGACTGTTGCCTAGCAATCCGTAATATAACACTTCTGCCAGCTCACTGATCATTCACGCGTCAGAGACGGGATCATACGAATATCCAAGTGCTGGCGGGAATGTTTCATAATCACGTTGTTTTTTTATTATGTATGACATCACACCTTAATCTCATTAATGTCATGGTGAAAGGTTCTATTCATTCTGTTTTGTGTCCGTGTGTTTTTAGGTCAGCTTGTGCGCATGCTGCTGATCACACAGGTGACACGTTACCTGGACTTCAAAGTGATCGAGGGCAGCTTCGTCTACAAGAAGGGCAGCATCTACAAAGTGCCCTCCACCGAGACTGAGGCTCTGGCCTCCAGTAAGTGAGATCTGTAGTTTTATGATATCGGTGACAGAATCCTGTTTGTTGATTGTACATAAAAAAAAAAAATAGGAGCTGTCACAATGCCAAAAAAAAGGATTGTTTGGTTTCATTTGATATGCACAATGTTTTGGACCAGACACAAAATATACGGCTAGATTTGCGTGTGTGTGGCAAAGGTGTGGTGAACGAGATTTAAAGGCATTGCTGTACAATGGTGATGCATCCAGTCACATGACGGGATGTTGCCATGCCGACACACTGACACTTACAGTATGTCCAGCCTCTGGAATTTGTCTTTGGATCTCACACAATAAAGGTTATGATCTAACTATATAAACATAATGAGCAAATTTCATTTAAGATAAAACAAAAACAGTGTTGATTCAGAACAGAAAAAAAAAGCAGGCAGATTATTTCCACAATATGAGAACAGGTCAAACATCTTTCTACTGCACTGAATCATCAGAGGACTAAAATATGAGCAAGGAAAGCCCATTTATTTGTTCCTCTGCTGGGCACATCAGGTCATGCAACACCTCTGTGGTATTTATGATTTCATAGACACAAAGCTAGCAATAAGATTGGATGAATAAAAAATTATGATTAATCAGATAAACAGATCATAAGAAGGGGATCAAAGCTATGACACCAGCTGGATACGTTCTGTACTGTACCAGTTTTGAGGAATGTAGAGAGAACGTCAAGTGAGTTATAGGATGTGAGATCGCCGTCTTCATACTCGGCATTTGTAATTTTACAGTCCACTTTGTAGTAATTTCATGTACATCTATTAAAATCATTAAGTGTCAAATATTAGTAGTTTAAGGAATCTTATATAGAGTGATGTTTTAAAGGACATGCACATCATTTAAGAAACATGCACATTTATTAAAATATACTGTACGTCTGAAAACCCTAACAAGAATCAAATTTGATATTGGTTCATTCTGAAGCATTATTGAAGCAGAAAACCTGTTATTTGGATTTTGCTTTACACATTCAAATGTGTTCTAGATAAATGCAGAGGGATTTCTCGAATCTGCTTTCTGAAACTTTTAAATGTTGGTGTTACTTCCCTATTTTGGAGCATGGGATGGTGCATTGTGGTGACAATCATATTGTTTACAATTGAAGTGCACCGCAGTTCCTCATACACTGCTAATCGACAGGTGTTGCTATACTTTTCAGTCTCATTCATTTCTCTACACTACTTTCCTCTAGGCCTGATGGGACTGTTTGAGAAGAGACGCTTCAGGAAGTTCCTGGTTTTCATAGCCAACTTCGATGAGAACGATCCCAAAACTATGGAGGGTGTGGATCCCAACAAGACCACCATGCGTGAGGTTTACAAGAAGTTTGACTTGGGCCAGGATGTCATTGACTTCACAGGTCATGCCATTGCACTCTACCGCACAGACGAGTGAGTTGTCTTTGCATTCCGTGGATAAAAGGAAGCTGGGTGTTTTGTGTGAGTGATGATTCTCTGTTCCTCTTTACCTCTCTAGTTATCTGGATCAGCCTTGCCTAGACTCAATAAATAGGATTAAATTGTACAGCGAGTCCTTGGCGAGATATGGGAAGAGCCCCTACCTTTACCCACTGTATGGTCTGGGAGAACTGCCTCAGGGCTTTGCCAGGTCAGCCTCTCTCCTGTCATTTACACGGGGATATTAGTATAATGCTTTCAAGAAGCTTTAACATAAACATGTACAGCAGGGTAAAAAAAAAAATTTAACATAAATATTTTTTATGTTCAACATGTACATGTTGTGTTTTGCAGATTAAGTGCCATCTATGGAGGAACTTACATGCTCAACAAGCCAATCGAAGAGATCATTGTAGAGAATGGCAAAATAGTGGGTGTCAAATCTGAGGGAGAGGTGAGCAATTCATTCTGTTCATTCATTTAGTTAGCAAGGGCTGCAAATTACTTTTCCAGGTTTCAGTGTGTTTTTTATGCTACATGGTGAATAAAGCGAATAAATAAATCAGTGCAACATTTGAATACTGTGTATTAATTAAAAGTGTATCAATCTTACAATATTTTCATTTGGAAAAACTGGCAGCTTAACTCAAATACTTGATTCGAAGTCAAATGAGGATGGGTTCCCTGTTGAGTCTCAGGGGTTCTCCCTATTGTCATCTCAGGGAGTTTTTATTTGCCACCATCGCCCTCAGCTTGCTCATCAGGGACAATCTGATAGTTATGATTGGCACATTTCCTCACACTTTTTTCAAAACTTATTTCCATCATTTTTTTAATTCTGGGAAGCTGCATTGTGACAATGACCACTGTTAAAAGCGCTCTATAAATTTTTTTTTATTTAATTGAAATAGATTTTGATCGCCAGTTCAATTTCAAGGTGATGTTGTGGCCTCTCGCAGCCAGGGAGTCTAGAGAGAGCTGATTGGCCGAGCTCTCTCAACGGCGTGGGATGAGAGGCACTTGGCGCTTTCACAACGGCTCTACAGCCAATCGGGTGTCTGTGAGCTCATGCAGGCAGATGGAGCGGAAAGCGCCGTCCTCCGAGTATAACGCCAAGTGTGTTACTCTGCCCCCAACGGTGCACGAGAGAGCAGTTTGAAAAGATGCGGTTTGGTGTCGAGTAAACACGTGATAGTACGGTGGCCGCGAAGTGCGAAACAAATTAACAAAACTGAAAACAAAATAAATACGAAATAACAAAACCAAATTAACAAAACGGAAAACAAAATAGCTAATTCAAAAATAAAATATCAAAACCCAAAACAACATAACAAAACCCAAAACTAATTTGTTTTTTTGTTTTTGTTATTTTGTTTTCGGATTTGTTAATTTGGTTTTGAATTTATTTTGTTTTCCGTTTTGTTAATTTGTCTTGCAGTTCTCGGCCAGTCTTTTCCAAACCGGAAAAGGTAGGTATAGTTTGCGAATGAAATTCTTACCGCTGATTGGACGAGACATGTCACTCAAGATATACAGGAAGTAGGAACTTGTTTCTCTATCTTTGTTTCTTGTGTGTTCTGCTTCACTTTAAACTATGATGGGCGTGAAGTACAAAACAAATTAACAAAACTGACTTCAGGGCCACCGTAAGAACGCCATATTTGAAACCACAATGTTTGCAGATTCATACACACACACATTTACCGCTACTACAGTACTTCCTGTATATCTTGAGTGACAGATGTCTCGTCCAATCAATGGTAAGAATTCCATTCGCAAACTATACCTACCTTTTCCGGTTTGTATCCGACTGGCCGAGAAGTTAGTTTCGGGTTTTGTTGTTTTGTTTTCGGGTTTTGTTGTTTTGTTTTCCGTTTTGTTTTCTTGTTTTCAGTTTTGTTAATTTTTTTTGCACTTCAGGGCCACCGTATGATAGTCTTCGGCCCTCCCTGACTGGTAGCAGTAGCCTTAATGTGGGAGCTTCATTTACAGCAGCTTGTTGGAAGTTTTCCCATGTTTATAAAACCCGGTAGTTAAACCACCATCAATCAGCTGCCATAAATAATAAGTAGTAATAGCGATTGTCTTGATGGTTACTATTGCACAGTGCAAGGATTTGATTTAAATCTTATTTAGCTTTAAAGATGATTAAAAATAACCACAGGAGGCATTTCATTAAGTGAAGCAGTTGGGTGCAGGATTTAAAAAAAAAAAAAAATCAATCCTGCATGCATCTACACTATATATACAATCTAAAATAAAAGTGATGGCATTCCAGTACAGCAAAAGAAAACGAATAAGTCTATTTCCAGCATAGTCTTATATTATAATCATTAACCAACAGAAAATTCATCATCATGTCTATTTCCAGATTAATAACATACATTTATCCTGCTTTCTTCACCATCTGCACTGTGTCTAGTAAACATCTGCACAATTTGTTTACACAACCCCTTATTCAGCCTAGTAGACAAGTCGTCACTGGTCTCACTCCCAGTTCATTTTATGTGGACTTTCATTGACCAGTACTGTTGAAGTTCAGATAAGAATTTGTAATAGCCTAATTGTGCAGTCTGTATAATTTGTACACATGAATGTTATTTTTGTTTAAAAGATTTTTCGGGATTAAAGAAAGTAAGATTCAGTACAATGCCAAACGAAATGCAATTAGCATCTAACCAGTGACGAAAGTCGCATTGAGTATGTAGTGCAGGATGTGAGACAGTGAGGTAAAGTAGATGTGGCTTTCAAAAGTGACATTATAAGGCATGAAATCAGTGCAGACGATTTGAGTAACATTTTGGCTGTGGGTTGATATAATCCAAGACAGTACTGTACAGTTAATCATGAATACAAAAAACAGGGTGGAAAAGAGATTAACTTGCGAACGTATAAGTATTTGCACACCGACTGTCGTTTGTAGATTTCACAAACATCAGTTTGGGAGCTGTAGGAGAGAGGATCACTGCTGAGGGTTTCTGCAGATTGACTGTTAAGATGAGGAAGCTGTTTCCTTGCTCGTCAGTGTGATGGTGAAGGCTCCGGTAGTGCTTTTTAGATGGGTTGGGGTGCGAGATGTCCCTAATGATGCCCCTTACCCTTTATAGGCAACATTTGAGAGAGATGTCCTTAATGGTTTAAAGCTGAACACCAGCAATGTGTGTTGAGTGATTTTTCACTACATGCTGGAGGCTCTTTTGTTCAGAGATTGCACTGCTGCCGTACCACACTCGTGGTTAATCGGATTGGTCTTGAATTAGAGAGCATTTCTCTAAAAACACTGTCAGTGAAAAAAACTTAATATGGTTGCATTGCTTGTTTATATGTATGTTTGCAAATCATATGCTATGTTTGTCGACTATTGTAAGAAAATCTAAAAGAATTGTATTCGATCAGCATCTTTACAAAAATCGTGATGCTAATAGAATCACAATGCAAAATCGAAGTGTGATATCATATGGTCCCTGGTGATTTCCATCCCTAATGCTCATGCATATCCACATGATCATTGACTTGTTGCCAGTGTGTAACATTTCTGTTTTGTGTCACTCACAAATAGTGATGACAGCGTTTAAATGTGTATGTTTCATACATTTTTGCATGTTCAGATTGCTCGCTGTAAACAGCTGATTTGCGACCCCAGCTACATTATGGATCGGGCCAAGGTCGTCGGCAAGGTGATCAGAGTCATCTGCATCTTAAACCACCCTATTAAGAACACCTCAGACTCCAACTCTTGCCAGATCATCATCCCTCAGAACCAGGTCAACAGGAAGCACGGTGAGATGCACAGGAAGTGCAGTTCATGCACTCAGTAGTTTCGTTTTGAGAATCGAGTTATGACAGTGTCTGCTCTTTTTATTTTATTTTATTTTTTTATTTATTTATTTTTGTAGATATCTATGTGTGCATGATCTCGTATGCACACAACGTGGCAGCGCAGGGTAAATACATAGCCATCGCCAGCACCACTGTGGAGACTAATGACCCTGAGAAGGAAATTAAACCAGCTTTGGACCTGCTGGAGCCTATTGAGCAAAAGTAGGTGTTTTTATTTTTATTTATTTTAATTTTTTGTGTTATAATATCCTGAAATTACAATATGATATTGTGGAAAAATGCTGATTGTTTTTGTTTCTTCTGCTTGATCTTCCACAGATTTGTGAGCATCGGTGATCTCTATGCTCCAACCGACTTGGGAAATGATAGCCAGGTTAGTATGTTGGGTTGTTGTTACATGAAGTTCCTTTTCTAGAAAAGATGGAACGAGCAACTACCATAACTGAATGGCAGCAACAGTTATCTTTTAATGTTTAACATTGAAATTACTTGATTGGACTCGTAAATGCTAGAGAGATACCTACAGTAGAGAGGTAAAAGGACCTAACCCTGGTGCTTCACATTAGTTATGACTAGTGCCATTGACTCAACACACGAGACGCATTTATTTTAAATGTGATGTTGGAGGATAAACAATTACTTCTCTGTACTTTTGTTAAACTATGAATACTCTTCCCTTGTAGACATACAGCGAAACCTCGGATTGTGAGTAACGTGGTTTACAAGTGCTCCGCAGGACGGGCAAAGATTTTTGTAAAGGAAAAGCAAGTCTCATTAGATAGGTTAAAGATCCAGTTTTTTCTCTCTATATCAGCCTGCTCTTTGTGTCTGTGCGCGCGCACGTCATTGGACACCGTGCCACACAGACACCTCCTACTTTCGCCTTCACAGACACACACACTTTGTATCTGCTCTGTCGCGATTCTTTTTAAAGGTAAAGTGCAGGTTAATTTGTTTAATTTTTATTTTACAGCAGTTATTCCGTTAGTGTTTCGCTCAATCGAGTGTCATTAGAGAGATTTCTTGTTTATTTTTCTGATAAAACAGTTTTCCGTTGTGTGCGCGCATGTGTGTGAAAAGAGTGGAGGAAGGGTAACTGTGTAAGACGAGATGGAGGCGAGGGGGAGGTGCTCCTTACTATAGATTCACGCACAAACACAGTGCCTTCGCGCACAAACGGAAACACCTGTCTGTCGGGATTTATTTTTCCTTTTTTTTAAAGGTAAAGTGCAAGTTATTTTTTTATTTTTACTTTAGATTTTGTGTTAATTATTTTTATGTATTTATTTTTTTGGGCTGTGGAACGAGTAATTTGAGTTTCCATTATTTCTTATGGGACAATGAAATTTGGTTTACAAGTGTTTTTGAAATACGAGCCCGCTTCCGGAACGCATTATGCTCGTAATCCAAGGTTCCACTGTAATGTCATGAAGCTAATCTCTGGTCGTATGAGCTGCTTTGAGTTAAAAAAAAAAAAATTTCATAAATGCCTGTGTTTGGACAAGCCACAGCACAGGGTCTGTTACAGAAGTTGAACTGGTTTGTATTTGGGACCCACAGATCTACTGTCAGTTTTTTTTTGTTTTTTTTTTTTTCCCCCCACCCACTTTACGTCTTCATATCAATTGGGGGAAAATGTCCTTTAGCCATTTTTGTTTTGCCCGAGGTTAAAACAAGCCAACAAAATTTTTTCCCTGATGTGACCTCATATAAGAACGCTTTCCCCAGGCTTATTACCCAGCTATGCTCGGCTCTGCCAGGTGCAGGGCTTGGGAGTAGCTCAATTACCTGCTACAACCTGTTATAGAAATAGTAAAATACTGGACCTTTAACGAGCTCTATATGACCTTTCTTGAATCCCAGATCTTCATCTCTCGCTCCTACGATGCCACGACCCACTTCGAGACCACCTGCGATGACATCAAGGACATCTACAAGCGAATGACTGGCACAGACTTTGACTTTGCCGAGATGGAGCGCAAGAAGAATGACATCTTTGGCGATGGGGGTGACCAGTAATTTAACTGAGCTCTTAACATTGTTGAATATCAGATATTCAGAGGATGATAATCTTTAAGGAAAAAAATAAAATAAAAAAAAAGATAACCAAAATGGGCTAGCTGATTATCACAAATGAGAAGTTTTTTTTTTTTTCCTTTTTTCTTTCCATAAAGGAATTTCATGTATACAGTTACAGATTTAGCATTTAAAGGGGGAGAGGGGTCAGGTGGTCTGCTTTGTATAATCAGGTTATGAGACATAATGCACTGATTGTTGGTTAATGTCCTGTATTCAGTTGCCATCATTGTGTTTTCACCCTGTCTGATCAGTCACACAGGAAGGGCATTTAGTCCGAAGATGCCAAATCACCAGATGTACTCAAGTGATGTAAAGGCACAAGTCACAGAGTGAATTAAAAACAAAAAAGCAGAAGTATTTTTTTATGATGACTATGTACAAAACCTTACAGATGGCCTCTCAAACAGAGGTGTCAAAAGTTTGCTTGATTTTAAGCTGCAGTTATAACAGCTTTTAATGCCAACTTCATGAAATTCATTGTATTTTCTTACAGATTGGTGCTTGTACTAGTTACTGCATTGTAGCTAGCAATATGTCCAAACCTTGCTTTGCAAATGTAAGGAGCGTGTCTAGAACACAACATTCATATAATATCTTCCTTTAGTACTGCTTAACCCGTCAATGATCATATAAACATTTATACGAATGAGGGTTATGTATATTCGCATAATACAAATGAAGAGGTTGGCATCACTGATAATAAGGACAGGAGTTTGGGGGGGGGAGCAGCTTTTGACTTTACATCTCTATTACGAGGCAGTGTGTGATTCTTGGGCCACCAATCATGCGTTTGTCATATGTTAATAGAAAAGATACTTAATGAATAGCTCTGTACTTTCTGAAAGTGACACATTTTTTGCACATTTTATTTCGTGTGGCAATTATTACTTTCAAAAAGCCTCTAGGGTCTGTAACTGCCTTCAGGTTGATGCAATTAAGTAGTGCCAAGAGGATTTTAGAAGAGGTAACATTCGCTCTTTGTTGGAGCTATAAAAAGCAGTATATCCGAGTCATTTATTTGTACAACCTGTAGAAGCCTTTTGAAGGTAATTTTTAAAACACTAAAGTGTACACAAAATGTTTTTTGGTGAAAATGTCAGATTTTTCTTTAACATTAGTCTATGAAGCTGCTCGAACACTGTGCTCTTATTTTAGCAGCCGAGAGAAGAAGCTCTTGAAAACACATGAAACGTGGCCTAGTTCTCCTTTATATCTCTCTCGCTTTAGAAAGGACCAAATGTCTACTGCAGTATTGACATGGCAGGGGCCCTGTGCAAAATGTCGTCAGTGTTTTAATGAACAGAAGAACTGTGCTGAGCAGATGGGGCTCAAATAATTTCTGTACTGCTAAAGTAAAAACATAAAGTAAAAACAAACCGTAATTGGTGTTTTTCTTCGGAATGGGACGCATTACAAAAATCATTACAAGTCTAAAAATCAACAATACAGTTCAGTCTTGTAGCATCCGAGGGAATCATATTAATACTGTTAAAACCTTGTCAGTATTAAAAATTTAACATTTCATTACTGAGTCAAAAAAAAAAAATCAACCATCAAAAACTTAATCTCATCCCAGACAATAAAGTACACTATATGCCCTTAAGTTACAAATTTATTCTCCTTTGGTGGTGTTGTAACCTCCACTCTTCTGAGTAAACCGTCCACTAGATTTTGGAATGAGACTGCGATGTCTGATCATTCAGTCGCAAAAGCATTATTGAGAGCAGGCACTGAGGGTGTTCCAGTTCATCCCGAAAATGTGCATTGAGGTCAAGGCAGGACGATCAGGTTTTTCCACTCAAACCTTGGTACACCCATGTCTTCATTCAAATTCAAATTTTATTTGTCACATACACAGTTATACACAGTACGATATGTAGTGAAATGCTTATACGACCGCCCGTGACCATAAAAATTTTAAAACAATTAAGAAGTAAATAGTGGAATAAAATTAGAGTAAGTTTAGCTGAAACATAAGGAAATAGAACAAAATATAAAAAAGAAAAAATATATATAAGAAATATAAAAACGTATTTGTAAAAAAGACAAAATACTACAAAAAAAATAGCAAATTTAAATGGAACTAAAAATGGAAATAAATGGAAACGTCCAGGAAGTGTGCAGATGTGCATGTATGTGCAAATGTGCAATGTCCATGAGTGTCCGGTCTACAGCATACGGATGAATAATGTCCATAAGTGTCCATTTCTGTGCAGTGTGCAAAAATGCTGAGATGATTAGTCCTGTGTAGTGATCAATTAGTCCTGTGTAGCTCAATTTGTTTTAGTAACACTGTCGTGGGAATATGAACTAAATTTTTGTCTATAATAAAGGGCTCATGGGAAAACGGTTCAAGCATTTGTTGCCTGTATAGATGAATTTAGAATACTTATTTTAAAGTACTTTAAAGTACAAAGAATTATTAGGGTGGATGACTTTTTTTTGTTTGTCTTTTTTTAGCTGGACAGTGTATGTGTAAATATAATATCAGTGGAATCCAATCATCAAACCATGCCTGAAAGTCTATGTAAAACCTCTAAAATTACATTTCTCTTCTCTTAGAAGAGGTTTTAGGGACCTTCAATCATACACCACAGATCCCTGCAGGATGTCTTTCTGACCACCTTTCTTGATTCAGCAAAATGACAGTTCAGCACTATCCTTCAACGTTTTAATAGGCAGGACCCAATTTTACGTTCTGTAGTAGTTTCAGCAATTTCTCCTTAATTGTTTTCTTTGCTTGATGCGGGGTAATGTTTCGAATCTTTTGAAAAAGAGTAACTTCTTTGCCGTCACCACTTGATACAGTGGTGTGAAAAACTATTTGCCCCCCTCCTGATTTCTTATTCTTTTGCATGTTTGTCACACAAAATGTTTC
>JAQQZS010000004.1:7638724-7659668 GCA_030068045.1 Platyallabes tihoni | reverse complement strand
AGCAATTTCCCTCTGGGATTAATAAAGTTCTTTGAATCTTGAATATATAATAAAACTATAAAAACTAATAATAAATTACTATATACATTATATATAAACTAATTAAAAATAAATTACTAGATGTGTGTGTGTGTGTGTATAAAATAATATTAATTAGTTTTTATATTAAGCACGAGTTGTAATTACAATTAATTACAAGTTTACAAAAATGATGCGTCATAACCGACGCACGTGGTGAACTACAACTTCCAGGTTTCCCGGAAGTCGCCGAACTGGGGCACGATCACGTGACTCGCCCAGCATGTTTTGGCTGATGTACAGTATAACTCCACACTGACCGGCTCCTAAAGCGGCGTTTTACATTTACTTTCTGTTGATCGTGAAGGATGGAGGTAGAAGCGAGTAGGCCTTATTTCTTCGGTGATATCGGTGAGTGTAAAAGCCGCTGCTACAGAGTTAACCTGTTATGGTAACATGCGGTTCACACTATTACAGTGAGGTGTGTTTAATAAATAAACAAGATGTAACTCTCATCGAATTGCTCAGCCTGATGAATCTGTATAGCTTCTTCATTTTTTATTTTATTTTAGTCAGCTGTAAATAAACCTTGACCTGGTCATGATGCAAACACACACACACACCTGGGGGAAATTTCATGTACCCAGTCCACCTGCTGTTCTCCTCACACAAATATGAGGACAAGATTCAAATCATCACACAGACACTAAGCCAAGCTTTAGGCACCTGTGATGCCGCGCACTAACTTTCTGCCCCTGGGGTGTTCTAACAAAGACTATCAATTGTGCACTCTTTCCCTGTGTGTGTGTGTTTGTGTGTGTGCGCTCGCTAGGCTTCTGGTCGGAGAGGACAGAAGTCCACAAGGCTGCGTATCAAGGCCAGGTGTCGCACCTGCAGAGTCTGATCCAGAGTGGAGCTTCAGTGAACATCGTGGCCATCGACTCCATCACTCCTCTCCACGAGGCAGCTCTCCGAGGACAGACGCAGTGTGTGAGGCTGCTGCTGGATGCTGGAGCGCAGGTTACAAACACACACACGCAAAATAAATCTTGGCTTCATAGTTTTGCCTACAAAAGTGGTCACTCTACATTGAACCCCTCCTTTAGCTATAAGATAATATAAGATCATTTATGTCCTGAGTGATACACCTGCAGCAAACATGGACAAAGAGAGAGAGAGAGTGAGCCTGGTTAGGAAATAAATATATTTATGTAATCAAATAACTTGTTTTTGCGGAGATACTCCTTTTTTCAGAACTTCTAGATCATTTCCAGATATTAAGAATAAACCATGAGGTGATGGCAGACAGATGTTCAGATGGAACACATCAAAGGTTAACCTGATTAACTTGCGCTAAACTCTATCCTAATAATCCACTTACGTTTTATTTATAGCCTTTTTATTTACATATAGTGTATGCGATGCTTTTTTCCCTCTAACTGCCTTCCGTTGACTTTGTACATGTATTTTGCCCAATTACAATAAAGTTCAATTTAATCATATCATATGTTGTGATTTGTCTAATTTAAAAACAGCACAACAGATGAATAAACAATAAATAAACCCTACCATAGCAAATTAAGCTTACAACAAATGGGAAAGAAAGGTAAAAATAAATGGACAAGATAAACACATGTACACAAAAATCATAGAATAATATATTTAATTGACATGATACCACAGATTGTATGCAGTCATATTTATTCTATTAATATCCCAGGTCACGGGATCAACCAGGATCCTGTTCAAGATTAACCCCTTTAAGCTGATGAAAGAAGGGGTGCTGTATTTTCCAGAAATTTTATGAAGAGCCCTTTAATTTAAGCATCTGCCGTCCATTTAGACAACCTGTGATGGCTTTTTGATTTCCAATTTAGCAAATATTCTTTTATTCCAGCTGAATCAAAGAAAAAGAAGGTGAAGCGCAGACCCCAAAAATAGCAATGGTGTCATTACCACTCCAGTGACTTTTGATAGATGTCTACAGATAACATCTGTCCAGTAGTTACACAGGAATGGACATGGCCAGAACATGTGAAAAAGTTTCGCCGGGGCACTGTTGGATCTGTCACACATTTACGATACACCTTTTGTATATATTAAACAGTTTAACTTTGGTATAATACATGCCCGTCTTAAGAGCAGGTCTTGTACAGATGTTATGTTATGTTTGAGCTATAAGATAATATAAGATCATTTATGTCCTGAGTGATACACCTGCAGCAAACATGGACAAAGAGAGAGAGAGCCTGGTTAGGAAAATATATATTTATGTAATCAAATAACTTGTTTTGCAGTTGTTTGACAACATGTTGTACCTATAACTAGACCAAAAAGAAAAATGCACTTTTTGTTCTTTTAATAAACCACCACCATTAACACACCTTCCTGTTGTTGATTACTTTCCTACAGCTGGAACTGGTCAGTGTGATGCAGTCGAATTTGAGTTTTTAGTTCAGATTTGTGTTCAAATTTTAGTGACAAGATGGCACACATGTCAGTACAGATTTTTTACACTCCTGACATCGCCAAAGTGCCGAACCTACAGGATGGCTACGAGAAGGGTCTAGTCGCAATTTGTACTAATGTCCTTTATTGAGGCACATAAATGGATTTGTAGGACATTCTGAAGAAATGGGTGGAAATCAAGAAATGACATAGTGTTACGAATAAACTGTCACTTCAGACTGTATATTATATCTGTATCTAAAGTGCTTCTATGTTGCTTCACAGGTGGATGCGAGGAACGTGGACGGCAGCACTCCGCTGTGTGAGGCCTGTTCTGCTGGGAGCTCTGATTGTGTGCGGCTTCTCCTCGAGTACGGGGCGAAGGTTAACCCTGCCCTTACCTCCCGCACCACCTCTCCTCTACACGAGGCCTGCATTGGAGGTGAAGATCAGTCTTAACTACATGTTCCTAATAACAATAGAGTGAAATTGGCAAAGCTGAGTGATTCCATGACATATGTGCGAGTAGGTGTGTGTGTGTGTGTTTTGTCAAAATTTCTAGGAAACGCTGAATGTGTTAAGCTCGTGATAGCAAAAGGCGCCAGTCTGGAAGCTTATGATCTGTACAACGGCCCTCCGCTACATGTAGCCTGCGCTAGCCAGCACCTGGAGTGTGTCAAGGTGCTGCTCAATGCAGGTAGAAACCAAAAGATCAGGACCTGAAACACACACACAAACAAAAAAAATGTTTTTCTTTATTTGGACTCAAGTGTGGGATTTCAAGTGCACACAATATTCCACAAAATGTTTTTTTTATATCTGATGGGTATCTTTTGACCTGATTTCTGGTTATAGGAACTGTTCAGAAGTATTTTGTTTAATATGAATGTTTTTGTTCTTGTGTAAGGAGCAAAAGTGAACACCGTCCGGCTGCACGAGACGGCGCTGCACCACGCGGCGAAGGCCAACAACGTAGAAATGATTGAGCTGCTTGTGGAGTTCGGTGCAAACATCTACGCCAAAGACAAACTCGAGAGGAAGCCGGTCGACTACACCAGGCCCGACACAGCAGCTGCTCTCCGTCTGCAGCTTTACGAGAGTGAGTAACACCCTGCCAAATATTAAAGATCTGGGAAGAAGAGGTGAAAGGCCTGTATTTTACGGTTTCTTGATTCAGAAACAAATCAGCTCGAGGGCTTTGAACCGCAGGAACACACGGAACATTTTATAGGGGGCGTGCAGTAAAATTTGATCAGGGCACACACCAGTAGCGGTTGATTAGGGTTGAAGTTACCCTCTAGATGTGTGTAAAAAGTTTCTTTGTAGGTGTGGCTGAGTATACACTTTCTGGCCACTTTAATATGAGCATAGGAACACATGTACACCTGCTCGTTTGTGCAATTTTCAAATATTTTGCACTATGAAAAGGCCATGAAGATATCATTATTTTTAATCAATACTTATGATTGTATAAAGAAGATCCATAGGAGGAATTTTATTATGATTTGTAGTGAAGGGGATGTGTGTAGTCACATTATTCCAGCAAAACGAAATGATGGTCACCGCTTTCCTTTTTAGTTTGTCACTCGTTTGAAAATATACACTTTTTTGTTGATCCAAATCAACACACTCGCTCCCTTGTTAAACACAATTCCTGTGATCCACTTCCTGTGGATAGTGTCTTGTCTTCCTGGAAGTAGTGTCTTGTCTGTAAACAAATGTGCAGTTATTGTCATTATTTATGTCTGTACTTTTGTTAATCAGAATCAGGTTCTGTCTGTTGGTTGGTTGTCAGCCATTTTTTCTGTTTAAACCAGTAATTCTAGGACTTGCCTCCAGGTGGTGCTCTTGGTTCAATTTATCATAAGATTTCCTCTTTATCTTGCACTACACTCCTGACATGAGTGACTTAATGATGACAGATAATTAACATTCAAACCTAAAACAAAAAAAACTGTAAAGGTATGTAAAGTATATAAAAATATAAAAGTATAGGAATGTAAAACTATGGTGTGTGTATGACGTCACCAGTATAATTTAAAGCAAGGAGATATGAAATGATATGATATAAGCTGTGTGTCAACGGGAGTGCCGTGTCCATGGCCTACAGTGCAAGAAGGTCTTCATCATGTGTTTTTCTGTACTCTACAGAAAATCTCCTAGGAGAAAGTGTACTTGTGCAGCAGCTCTGAGGTGACTCATAATCCAACGTGTCACCTTGGTGCTAAAAGGGATGTTTTGGAATAAAACAGGAACAAAACAGAATGAGGATGAGTTTTTATTTTTTCCTCTTGTGAGCTCCTGAGGCTGCCATATCTCAGCAGCGCATGCCCCGAAACATTATTAAAGAATGTAAACGGTCTCAGGCAGGTGCTGTGCTCTGGTAATGCTGTTATGAATGTGTCTAAATACTCATGACATTTTAATTTATTGACTGCTAATGGAGTTGGAGATAATAGTGTGGGATGGATGAGTCTCGAGACTGTGGCGCTGACCACCCAGATTTATTATGGTTTTATATGGGGTTTTTCCCTGAGATAAAATCAGCTGTATTTGAATACTTTATTTACAGTACACACACACACACACACACACACACACACACAGAAAATTAATTTCATTCCAGTTAGTGTGTTAGAGATTTGACCATTGCAGTGAAGAACATTCTACCAGGAAGAGGGGGGGGGGTATTTTACCACAAAACCTTAGAATATGTTCTATTACCAGAACTGTGCTTCAAAGTTTTGTATAAGCAAAAATATATAATTTTTATTATTATTATTATTATTGTTATTATTATAATTTTTTTAAATAGAAAACATTAAAGCAAAGTTCTGGTAATAAGAAATTTTTCACAATCTTTCACAAAGCAAGTTTCACAATGTACCAGGTCAAAGCTCTCTGCTATGAGAAACAAATATGTCCTGAACATCCCCTGACCTTTATTTCCTCTTCACTGAAAGTAACTCACGTACTTTGTTCATGAGCGGCGTTCAAGTCAAACCGGCGCTTGATGAAATTTCATGGTGAATGAAGGAGTAAAACAGATTGATATTTACAGAAGACTTTAAGCATAGTACGGGAATGAGACTCCCAGCCGGAGTAAAACATCTGTATGGTGCAAACATTTTAAAAATGGAATGACGATTCCAGCTGAGGTGGCAGGGAGCCCACTGCAGTCATTCCTGTTAACATTCAACGAGTGGAATGACTGATCCTTGTAAATCAATGCGTTAGACGCACCTGTACTGTACACACAATCATTCACCAACACCACTTACACGTTACAGGAACTCGTCTGGGAGTCGTTTCCACATCCTCCATACAGTCCTGACTTCAGTTCAAGCCATTCCCACATTAAAGGAGTTCCAGGGGGGCCAGTGTATATAAGACATGAATTGAATCAGGCAGTCAGATCATGGCTTCATTGTACTAAGAAAACTTTCTACCTTGATGGTGTCCAAGCACTAGTGAAATAGTGCATTAGTGTAGCAGGGGGTTATATAGAGAGATGAAGGGAGTTTAGACTCGTATAACTCTGTTCTTTTATTCTGCATGCAATCAAAACCTGATTTGACCAGAATCTATGATATGACCAATGGATACCAGTAGCAGGTGTGAAAGGACAGTCTGCAATATAACTTGAACCTTACGAGTGCTCTGTTTTTGATGCTGTGTGTTTCTGCAGATTGTCCTCTATCTCTGCAGCAGCTGAGCCGTATCACACTGAGGCGTGTCCTGGGCACCAGAGCGCTGCAGGTCATCACCAAACTCGACCTTCCCAATTTTATCATTCGCTACCTCTCATACTTGTGAGCTCTCACACACACACACACACACACACTCAGGGCTGGTGTGACTCAGTGTCGAAAGACCTTTAACAAGGTCATATTTCTTACCTGAACATCTTTCCTTATGTTTATGTATTATTTATGATGCACATGGTATCTATAGCACATCTTGTTTCTGGAATTTCCAACCAAAAACTTTAACTGTTTGAGCAAAGCACTTAAGACATCCTCAGAGCTGTTTATTAGTGAGAGCAGAGTCTGCGTCTGGACCAGCTGCCTGCACTCAGGAACTTCTGTGAATGCGATCCGTGAGACTCGGAAGTGGCAGGACATTAGTTACCTTGACTACATCTGTGTAGCATGAACAACACTCGACCAGCCTGGATCGGATTCTGGCAGCTTAATCTGAAACCGTTTCCAAGGTCCACATACCTGACAACATGCTGTTTTGTAGCACGGCACGCCTGCGAACGTGAAAACACCATGTGCTCGAGGGGAGCGATTGCAGGCTCAGTCAGATCTTGCATCCCTGTTTTGGCGATATCCACTTTCGTTCCGTGTCACGATTAGACTTGGTGCTTTTGTGGGGTATTGTCGTCATGGTATATTATTTTTCAGCAATTATAAGGCATCTAAAGGGTATAAATGTCCTATAGATGTTTTGGTTTGCTAACCATGTGCCAAGAAAAATAGGCATGAAAATTCTTGTTATTGAAAAATAATTAAGCTTCAGAGTGATAGATGGATAGAGTACTTTATTAATCCCGAAGGGAAATTGTACAGTATATGCCCCACCATTGATGATTGTTACATGGTGCGTACACTTTTTAGCTTTCAGTTATAGAAATGAAATGATTAATGTGCCAAAGTTATCATCAGAATAAAGTCCTATATCCATCTATCTGCACCCGTATCACCATCTCATTCTTGCCCGGCCCTAAAGACCAGTGCACTGCCATATCAAAGCTTTCATCAACGCTTTGGAAGTGTTTTCCAAGAGCTATTTATGTAAGCGTTTTCACTCAATTTGTGTTCCAAAATATCCTCCCACTCATGCTCTTCCTGCTCTCGCTTTCTCTATTTATTGTGTTCCCTGCAATGTCAGTGCAATATAAGCTCATAAATAAAAGCAAAGTATGGGCTCTTATCTAGTGCCAGGTGTAATTGGTGCCTATGACCCAAGAGGCAGGCATGGAAAAATAGATTTGAAAATGTCCAAACTCATGATATTGGGCCATAATGTGAACCATTAAGGGTCATTACTGACTAAGATTAAAGGAGCACTCGCACCGGATTTACGCCTCAATATCGTGTCTGGATGGGTGGAGTGAAAATAACAGCTTGGAGCGCTACCGTGTCACGGTTTAACAGTAGTTCTGTAAGTTGTTTGTTTTCCTGAAATGTTTGTTTCGTTTTTATTCTCCCCGATTTTGTCAACAACATTATTTCTGGAGATATTTCTTAAAACAAACCAAAAAAAAACCCCTACTATATTATTTACATTTATTTCTATTTAAAATAATAGGACAGAGAATAATATGAATACATGCTTTTTTTATGTGTATGATTTCAGTCCTTATATACAGTATAAACTGTTGTGTTTGTATAAAACTGGTGATTGTGCATGTGGTTCCCTACTTACCATGAGCTTTCTTCCTGATAAAACCCATCATATGTGAAAATATAAGTAAAAAATGCATATAATACAGAACGCACAGCTTATCATAGATTGAACGTCATTTATTGACCACTGTATTAACAGGAAAAATCCCAATAGTTGTACGTATGGTGTAATCCCTCAGTGTGTGAACCTGCAGGAAGACTCCGGGGCAGATGGAACTTAAAGATCTCATATATTGTTATTTCTTATATAGCAAGATGGCACAGGCCTCACAGGTGTGTCTCTTAATGCTCCAACTGAAATACACAGATAATTATAATGAATAATGAAATATTTAGATAATACATTTTTCATTTCTCCAAACTCTATTTGTTTCAGTGTCTATATAAATGAGCTACTGCTAAGCCACGCTCCTCCAGAGAACAGCAAGGCTGAGCAGTAAGCCTGTGGGAGCCTACCAATTTATGAGGTCACAATAGGGCAAACTCCATAAAAGACAATATAAACATGTATAAAAGATAAAAAGCAGGAATTTTTTTCCCTTGGTTTTCTGTCAGACATAGTGGGAAATGAGGACAAAAAATATAATATATGGATACAGTACTGGCAACACAGTACTGTATGCTGTAAAGCAGAGGTTTTCAAACGTAGTGATTTAAAGGACAGGTTTCTATTCTAAGTCAAAGGTCCAGAACGAATGTTGATGAGCAAATGACTCTTATTAAACTTGCTTATAACTTACAAGCAATGTGCGCTCTCGTTTAAGAAGGTCTGAGAGAAAATTCACTTAAACCTAGTGACAAAATGCTGCAATCAGATAATTAAACCAAAGCGGTTCATAACAAAGCAATTTGCATTCAAGTGTCAAGAATTCAAAACGCATCCAAGTTAGTTCAAAGGAAATGCCTTTTGGTTTCTACGGAATTTGCACTATCATAAAGTCGAAAAATAGTCAATCATAGATGGTGTCTTAAGCAGACTGAATATTTCTTAAATCGATATAGTCTGTCCCTGACCTATTTACTAATAAAGTAAATTGTCCATGCACCTGCATTTCCCTTTCTTTGCCCTTTTTTGTATTAATAATTGATTGATTTATTCAGGCTGTTCTTCTTTTCAGGCTTATAAAGTTCTTTCTAATCGCTGCACATCCACTTCTTATGCACTTTTCTCATAAACAAGATGAAAAACAGCCTATAAATAACCGGCCGTGGAGAAATAGCTCCAAACTCGTCCTCGTTTAGTTATGAGTGCTGAAAATAAGTTTTATTTCCATTTCTGGTCTTATCTGCAGGCCGAGGAGGGAACATGGCACATTGGCACTTATCTAAACAGATGTGAAAAGGGGGCAGGATTATAAATGAAAGTCTTCAGAAAAACAGACTTTAATATGATCGTCTGACTATATTGCGATAAGACGCATACAGACTGTAATATAATGGGCTGATACTGTTTTGGGCATTTTAATGTTGAGATTAAATTGCGAGGATGATGAGGATACGACTGTTTATAGCCGTTTTAACATAAGTGACGACAGGAACTAACTCATTTCGTGACTGTTCTGCAACATTACGTGTAACTATAAACAGAGAAAATTCCTGGGCAAGTTTCTGTGCAATAAACTGACTAAAGAACAGTCTATAAATATCCAGCGTGCCAGAAATAACTCTATTTATCTTCATTTAGCTTTGAGTGGACAAAAGGAGTTTTTTCCCCCTTTTTTCCTCTTTAAAATTCTGATCTGCAGGCTCAAGAGGGAGGAACAGGGCTTAATTATTCTCTAATGAGTTAATCCAGGAGTAATAGCGTGTCGATGGGCAACACATGGGGAAATAATCGTCTTCGACATTGGCTTAGCAAAACTGATTTAAAGAAAACCCCAAGGAGTAAGTGATATTTTGAGTTTAAAGAAATATGGCATGTTTTTTCCAAAACAGATCAACACTGGGGTGGGGTGGGGGGCTAGTGGGTTTGAATAACTGATGTGGCAGAAGAATATGTTCAAAAGCACAAATGGATATTCTGGACACCAAGAGCATTTTTAATCCAAAATGGCTCTTTTACTGTTTTATATCTATAATGTGCATGCAATTTACAGGTGACTAGCATTTATCACTGTACACACACACACACACACACACACACACACACAAGTATAATTAGCTTTTTTTTATTTTTAGTTTTGGTCTACAAGCATTCTTGTACATAGTTTTCCTTTCCGCATTCAGTACTATGGGTTTATATGGACCCTAATATTCCACTAATAATCAGAATAACAGCCCAATCGGAATAAACATGCATCATGTAAACACCTCGTCTGAAAAGTCTGATCCGATCCGGCCTCAGCGGAATGAATAGTCAATCCTTGTTAAAGCTTTGTTGCAAACCGATCTAACTTCTACTACTAGCCATGTAAACATTTTTCTGTCACGTTGGAATAAATATTTTTTCCCCACGTGTGGTGTGGGGAAATTCCGGGAGTTAAATTGTGCTTCCATTCATAATTAGTAAACTGAGAACAACACACTCCCACCAGTCTCTACTTCAGACTTTTATCCACCGGGTCTCTGGCTGAGGATGGCTTGCATTTTATAAGTAGTAAAGCATCTAACCAATCGTGAGATGAGAGTTTTTCTAACCGATCATGATTAGATTTTATTAGAAAAATTGGGAAGTTTTAACCTAACCTCAAAGTTGGATCAAAAAAACTTCTACTGTACTTCTGTTATATTTTTCGGCAGGTTGAACTCTTCACAGCGGGCAGAACCACTTAAACCCATGTCAGAATGGTTATATTCTGATTAAATGCTTTGAACATGTAAATGCACATCTATTAAGATCATGTCAACAGTTTAGTGTGATCTCTATTTTTTGATTGATTTTAGTCAGACTGAATAGATATTGTCTATCTAAATGTAGCAGCTGAGGCCCATGTGAGCTTATTTTAAAAAAGTTCCTGCTATGTGCCAATTACTCTATATTGTATTAATGAGGATTGAGGATCGACACAATAAAGGTGTAACTTTAGGATGGATCACATGTTGCACTACATTCTGCCAATTTCTCTATATTTCTTTAGCTAATTGGCTTCTCTATGTTCTTTTGATTGGAAGGTATGAATAAGTGATTAATCTGAACATTCTTTCTGAGTCACGTACGTCTCTGCATCCTTTTAATGCCTGCAGGCCTACACGGCGCTTCTGCACCACTCTTATAAAAGATTCTATAAATAGCCAGCAGACCAGAAATAGTTCCACTCCATGATTGTTTGCTTTGAATGAACATTAAGGCAAATGATGTTTTTCTTCTGGTGCTGACGCAGAGGTTCAGCAGGCCAGAACACTTTCATTACTAAACAGGGCTGTGAACTGACAGAAGAATGCTAACCGGATCCAATACAGCTAACCTCCTCTTACTCACACCAAATTGCAGCTACAGTATGAATGGAATGCAGTTTCTTTCCTTTCATCTTTTTGGATAAAGGTTTTTTTTTTTTTTACCCTGTCTTACTTATTTCAGGGGAGCCAGATCTGGTTGTGGTGCTGAACTGCTATCAGGGAGAAAACATTTACAGTATATAATGTTAGAAGAGACACATCTGTTAAATTCATTGCTGGTTTATAAACAGCTGTATTTCTGGCTGATGGTGTTCAGTGCTGATATATTTAATATTTACTGTACTTTAAGTATACTTTGTAAATGATAAGGAAGTGATTGTATGATGTTTGTCAGTATTTAAGAAAATAAACATGTACACAACAATGTTTAAGATGTCATTTAATAAATGATAATAAGTGATAACTGGATTCAATTACATGGAAGTGTTTTAGACAGTTTTGATTTAATGCTATGCCTTGCTAAAGACAACCGCAATTTCACATGTTGCAAACTCCAAACAAAATTGGGGGATATATATCATGGATTTGCAGAAAATAGAAAGGATGGTGGGGGAATAAATAAGAAACGGATAGTGGTCAATAATTTTTACGAGCCGCTACTGGTCACATGGACGTCTGGCCAACTGTTTGGTACCACTGATCACATGCTTGGTACTACTGGTACTACTGGTCACCTGGTTGGTAACACTGGATAGTTGATTGGTACTTCTGGTTAGATGTTGGGTACCACGGGGCACATGTTTAGTACTACTGGTCACCTGATTGCCACCACTGGTCATATTGATCAACTGTTTGACCAGAGTTAATTATCACCACCACTAGGAGGCAGCAGCGTTGTTACTTTGTTTAAATATACTGTAAGCTGCTAATTTTGTGACTTAGAAATGACCAACATAATTCGATCCATTTTCTTAGCCAAGAACAAAGTCCCTTTTCTATGCATCCTTTAATAAGGATTGACATTCTATTCATAAATATAGCCTACCATATATTTATATGGACCTACATGCATAGCACGAGTGCTAAACTTAGTGCTAAATACTATCCAGAGCGGTAACACTTCATTTGAAGGGTCCCTTTTAGGACAAGTGGGAACGTATTATATTCCTAAAACTTCTGGAGCAATCCTGTCATTTTTCTTCCATCATTACCCTAGATGTTCTCATGCAAGTTTTATATAGTTGCAAATGGGTCCGTAATGAACCTTTTGATAAATGTTTAGGTTAATTATCCATCTCTATTTATGATATTCAATGTATTCAATGATGATTGAGAACTCCAACTAAAGCATTAATGCTGTGTTTAGAACACTGTTATAAAGCACTTTGTATATCATCTGCATCATCTTAAAGAAGCCAATATATAATCCTGGATACTGCAGAAAAGTTCTTAAATCTCCAGGAACGTGAGGATAGTAAAAAAAAAAAAAAAACCTCATTATTTATGAGATGAAAAGATAAAAACAGTTGATCTATCGTTAACAGTTTTTAGGACCATAAGTTGTGACGTTTCATAAAATAAAAAAAAAACTTGTGTTAAGTTCTAAAAGCAGATATGCCCATTTTTATGAATGATGTACAAACTATATAATTGTTCTGTTGTGTTTTCTCAGCTAAGCAGCAATCATCATAAATATGACATTTTGACTTTGCATTAATTACATTTTACTAAAGGAAAATGGGTATGATGTGTAAAAGTCATGCATTTGTATTCAGCAGTGATTACTTTTACCTCGTCTTTATCTCAGGAAACTTTGACTTGTGAATCTGTGAACCCACACTTTGGAAGTCAGCAAAAAAATACAAAAAAAACAAGAAAGTTAGAATGTAAACTCTTTGCCTAATAAGAAAAAAGTAGTAAATGAATGAATGAATGAATGAATGAATGAATGACGGTCAAACCCCAAGGTAATGTGAATGAGAAAAAATGGCATACCAGATTTAAAAGCTTAATCTGAGCAGTCTACATTCAAAATGCATTTACCTCCATAAGTATTTGGACAGTTTTCTCTGTACCCCACCACAACTGATTTTAAATGAAGCAATCAAGTTGATGTGTAGATTTTCAGCCTTATTTCAAGTGTGTTAACAAAAACGTAGCTTGAACATATTAAGAAATTGAGCCATTTTCTTTTTTACCATCTGATAATAATTGAACAAAAGACTAATAAGCAGTTCTTAGTTATTACATGAAAAAAGAGTTAACAAATCTGGCATTGATTCCTAAAGTTGAATGTCCATTTGGTGGTCCTGGTAAGTCTCAAAGAACTTCCTATGTTCCTTACTGTGGTCAAAAGAGGTATGGATGCAAGTGATTTAAAAAGAACATTTTTAAAAGAAGTACTGCAGTGATGAGCTCAGCAACACCAAATGGCCTTGAAGGCCTCAAAGTAAATGTTTGCAAAATGATTTCCTTGTGAAGAAAACCTCTTTACAACCTGAGGAGTCAGAAACATGTGGTCAAGAGGAAGGGCGTGTGATCCAAACCATAGCATATTATCTGTCCGACATTTTGGAGACAGTATTATGGCATGGGTGTGTAATGGCGTCCAGTGGTCAGGGGTCACACGTGTTTATTAGTGTGTCTAATGGAAGTAATAGGATTCATTCTGAAGTGTGTAGAGCTATACATTCGGGTTTGGATCTGATGAGTGACGTGCTGTAAAACTGATATGATGGCGCTTTGCAGAACAAAAGGATAATGATGTAAAATAGATCATGAAATCAAACCAAGGCAAAGGCCGAACTGACCTCAACCCGGTTGAATGCTTTACCCCTAATTATAAAAACTGAAAGCTGAATCACTCACAAATAATTAAAGGTAGCTACAGTAAAAGCTTGGCAAGGCATCTGAAGGCAAGTAATATAGCGTTTGATGATGTTCATGGATTACAGACATCAGGCAGTCATTGACTACAAATTTTTTGCAACTTACTGAAGAACTACCGCTAATACCTTTTAATTAAAGCTAAAAAATTTTTCACTTCAATATATTTGAAATGAAGTAAGATGTGACTGAAATATAAAGAAAATATGACGACTGTCCAAATCCTTATAAACCTTATAAACTGCGTCCTTTGTTTAAAGCGTTATTTGTTCATGTTGGTATGTACGGTGATCATCAGTGGATACACGTGATATAAATAGAGACATCTTTCTACCAATTAGTTGTTTATGCAAGACAACAGATTTTCATTATTTTTAGACTGTTTGTGGTTATTGGTTTAAAAAAAAAAAAAAAAAGATTTATCTATTTTTTTTTTTAACTATTTACTTTGATGATGCGATCATTAATGTTTGCTCTTCATGGAGATAAAATGAAGCTGTCTTAGATAGCTGGGTACAAAGTGACATGTCCGTCAGTTCCAAAGCGAGCCAGCAACATCAGGCTCGTGCACACGAAATCGTGTGGCTCGGTGGCCTAGTGGTTCGAGTGCTCTGCTTATGATTGTATGGTTGTGAGTTCGATTCTCGTGCAGGTAGACTAATTTGGTACCGGCTGCAAGGCTGGAGGTAAACGGGCAAAAGTGAAACATTTGCCACCATACAGTACAGTATCTACTGGGTTGTGGGTCTGTACCTGGCTGAGAGCTGCTCTATGGTCCCTCGTGGCCTATGGAGGCTTTTTTTTTTTTTGATGACAGTATCATTATTGTTTGCTTTTAATGGAGATAAATTGAAGCTAGCTCGGCACAAAGGCTACATAACATGCCTGACAGATTAATAGCTAGCCAGCAACATCAGAATTATACAGACTACTGTGTTTTGTGTGCTTTATGGTAAGATGTTTAATGTTGTATGCTGTTTAAAAGCTGATTAAGTGACTTGAGAAAAAGCATCCAAAATATTGTCAACATTTCTAGCGTTATTTCTTTTTCTTTTTTTTTTCTTTTTTTTGTTAATTTGCTTGTGTTTTTATAGAATGTGTTTAATTTAAACCATTTATAACCTTTCCTTAGGTTTCATGTTTCCTGGACACATTTATATGTTTGTATAGTGAAATGACTGAGGAGGTTTGAAATGTGAGAATTTGAAAAAATGTCATATAAGCATTCAAATGATCCAGATTGAACTTTCGAGCACTCTTTTCCATTATTTTAGATAGAGATATTGTGCAAAGCGACATCTCTTGGCTCAAGACTAAAGCCTCAAGATGGAAGTCTCAGAGCTTGCCTCTGGTTAAAACAACATCTCTGTAGTCTCCAGATCTGTTTAAATCTCTCTGATGAATGGAAGAAGGAAGGATGTTTTCCAGGTATTTTGCAGTCAAGGTTCTTCAGGTCACCAGGAGACAGTTGAGGAACCTTTAGGGAAGAGACGATGGGATCTTTCTGAAAGTGGAGATAAAGTGGATTCCAGTTCGACGATGTTCTGCTTCCCAGCTTTAGTGCTGAGCGACTCCCCAGCACAAATCACCCCTGCACCATCTAATGAGAAACAGATGTTCCTAACCACTGCTATGCATGGAGTCACATTTAAAAGTTTTGCTGCAAAGCGAAAAGAAAGGAGCAAAAACGCGCAAGGTTTAGATTCATTATACAATTTTGTAAGGTAGTAATCAATGCATTTATTTATATAGTCTGTTACTGTATGTTTCATTTGTCAAAAGCAGTTTGGTACATATGCTCCTTTTGGCTTTATTGGTCAAAAAGTATGTGTTAATTAACAAAACATGTTTTTGTCGGTGACTAATCTTATTGATACATCAGTGCTGTTGAATTATTATATACACTCACTGACCACTTCACTAGGTATACCTTAATAGTTCTGACTTGCACCCTGTTTTGCCATCGGAACTGCCTTAATCTATTTGTGGCATAGATTTAACCAAGTGCTGGTAACATTCCTAAGAGATTTTGGGATGTATTGGTACGACAGCATCACTTAGTTGCTGCTTATGGACATCAGTCTGGGAGCGTACCATCTCGTCTGATCTCGGGAGCTAAGCAGGCTCAGGCCTAGTTAGTACATGGATGGGAAGCTTACAGCACCTAGGAATACCAGTAAGCCACATCCCAAAAGTGCTTCCTGTGACTGTGGAGGCCATTTGAATATAGTGAACTGTTTAAAAAAAAAACAGTTTGAGATGATTTTATCTTTATGGCCTGGCACGTTATCCTGTTGTCATAAAGGAATGGTCATTAAATCAATTGATACTAAGGGACCCAAAGTGTGCCAAGAAAATGTCACCACCATCACCACCCTTACACTAAAACCAGCCTGTTGTTACAACCCTGGATGGATCCCTGCTTTCATGTTGTTTCCACCAAATTCTGACCAAACCATCTGAATGTCGCAGCCGCAATCAAGACTCATTAGACCAGGCAATGTTTTCCAGTCTTCTATTGTCCAAATTTGGTGAACAGTTTCTTGTTCTTAGCTGACCGGAGTGGCACCAGGTGGGGTCTTCTGCTGCTGTGGCCCATCTGCTTCAAGGTTCAACATGATGTGCATTCAGATACTGGCACACCTCAGTTGTGACAAGATGTTATTTAAGTTACTGTTGGCTTTCCATCAGCTTGAACCAGTCTGGTCATTCTCCTCTGACCTCTGACATCAACACGGCTTCATCACCCTGAGAACTGACACTCACTGGATATTTTTTTCTTATTTTCTCTTATTCTGTTTCTTATTACTCTTATACCATTCTCTGTGAACACTAAAGATGATTTTATATGAACATCCCAGTAGATCAGAAGTTTTGGAAATATGCTACCAACAACCACGTCACATTCAAAGCCGCTTAAATCACCTTTCTTCCCCATTCTGATGCCTGGTTTGAACTTCAGCAGATCATCTTGACAATGTTTAAATCCATCGTGTTACTGCCAGGAGTTTTGCTCTTTTGGCTCCCAGCCACAGGTAGAATAAACACTTCGCTGTTGCATCACTCAAGTGCACTAGGGTGCTACAAAGCGCTAACACTGGAAACCCCTTCCAAAAAAAAAGGAAAAAAAACACGGCACGCATTTTAAATCTGTTTATGCGGAGCATCCACAATACTAGTCAAAGGGACTTGTATTGTGGATGAATTACTATAGAAACGACCATAAACAAGCATTACTATAATCCTCGCAGCCGAACCTAATGTCAGAGGTCCTGTCACATCTTCTGACCAATCAGAATCAATTATTCAACACCGCCGTGCTGTAAATGTTTATTAACAAATCTGTTTTAAGATTGTAGACAAATGTTGTCTGTTTAAATCAAGTCAGCCAAACTTGCTCCGTCTCAGACAGTGGAGAATCCTCCTGGTGATGTCTGGCCAATGCTACACGCGTGCACACGCACGCGGTAAGTAAGTAAGTAAAACAGATGATCATAGCATCTGTACTGGTCTGGCTGAGGTCAGCAGTATCCATGTTAACAGTTTATGCAGAGCTTTTGTGAATACAAAGTTCATGTGTTCAACTTTATGTGCAGAAATCTAAGCCAGATCGTGTGTTTTTTTGGCAAAAACATCAAGGTCAAATCCATAAAGCTATATTTTTCCTTAGTCTTTTTGCTGAGTTTGATTTGAGCTACTGCCATTACCCCTAGTGGCCTCAAGTTCACCTCTGGTTTCTAAACTTTAGATACAGAGTTAGAAATGAGCAAGTGTTTTGTTGTCTCAGCAGTTCAAGATCATGCTGTTGACTATATATACACGAGAGGCGGTCATAAAATTGTTATGAGCTTAAGTCCTTCTCTACATTTCCTCCGTCTAAGGTGACACACTTCTCTAAACAATGGACGAGCTGGTGGAGACTGTCTTTGAAGAAACCTTCTTTTTGGCTCTTGAGGAAAAGTTCCACTTTTCCACCACATTGTCATCTTTGAAACGCTTGGCATGGAGTGGTTTCTTCAAGTAATGGAAGAGTCACTTGTTTGGGAAACTTTTCATACGATAATACAAAATCTATGACCGCTCCTCATAAACTGACCGAAAAATCCAACTTTTTTAAATATAAATCCAACAGTCTCAAATGGTGACTCAAATGGTGTTAGGACACCGTATGCTTCAATGGAGCTTGGTACAGATTTCTTGAACTCTACTGGAGAAATGAGCAGCATTTTTTCCACAAGATATTCCCTCTGTTGGTGTTTTGGTGATGATAGCTTTGCCTAACACATGTTTAGCATGTGATCAGCATATGCTTTTAAAGCATTCAGTAGGCACGTTGTTCCTGTAGCATTTGCCCTTTGTGTACCCCAGGAGAACATGTAAAAGGCATTTAGTTTATTGTTTTACAAGCTGTATTTTCACAGGTAAAAAGTAGCTTCAAAACTTCAAAATGATGTTTAAAATATAAGTATACCCCAGTTAGTCATTACATTACAAGGTGAAACAGTATGTGTAGGTTCCCCTTGTACCACCTGGAAATCTCTGGCCTCTTGGGGCATGATTCATCAAGACCTCTGGGGGGGTGCTCTGGTGTCTGGCACCAGGATGTTGGCAGTGGATCTTTTGGGTTCTGCGGGTTGCAGGGTGGGGCCTCCGTGGATCCAACTGGTTCGTCTGGCACGTCTCATGGACGCTCAATTAGATTGGGATCTGGGTAGTTTGGAGGCCTTGGGCTTTTTGCCTGCTGGGCCCAGGTCCAGGTGCCTTTCCATCATGGCTAGATAGAATTTGCTTCCCACAGGCACATGGTGATCCTTGGGTGCCCATGATACTGTCACCAGTCTACTGGTATGTAATTGCTCATCAATGTTTATTTGTTACTGTTATGGTTGACCAGTGTACAATTTTGTGTCCCTATTTCTTGATTTGCTATAAATGATCTCTGATAACTTAATAAATAATCCCATATTTTGCCTATATAGCTGTCTCCAAATACGTCAATATTCTCTGAGGTTCCGGATATTTTTAGTTGTGGCATTTATTAGATTCATTTATTTCAGCAGATGAAAATAATGTTGGTTTGATATGTTGTTTTTAATGTTTTCTTAAGAAGTCTTATGTATTCTGGATTAACTTATTTACATCATGAGATGAATGAAGTTTTAAAAATGATAAACGTGCCCAAAAGCTCCTTGTGGCAATATTTGGTCCAACGAGATTTGGAAAACAGGCCCGCACGCGTGCACACCCCCCCTCCCCCACTGCTTTCTTTCAGTCTATGCTCTGAGCTTAGCTTCCCTACTGTGATGAATTGAAAATGCTATTATTCTCCATTAGAGCACACCTCTCCCTGTACATATTGTACATTCCTGGTCAGGCATTTGCAAGTGAACATGTAAACATGCATTCAGTCTTTTGCACTCAGCTGTCTGGTGCATTTAAACCACTCCAGTTCTTTATGTGGTCTCCTGCCTGCTGGAGGCGCGTGGTGTCGACTGAGGAATGAAGAATTCTTTTGGTGCATATGTAACGATGTGGCAGCCCAAACTGTGTGTCCCAGACAGGATTTGGTTTTGATGCCACATCTTCCTTCGAGTTCAGTCAGCATGAACTTTTTGTCACAAATTCCAGCACAGTGAAAACAAGAACAGAAAACAAGAACAGGTTAGAAATGAGCTTATCTCCCGGTCATTAATTAGACATTTATGCACGCTGGTAATGACACGTATCTGAAAGCAGACAGGTATAATGGCTTTGTTCTAGATGTGTTTATGTGACTTTCCCCCTGGAGCAAGTTGTCTATCTGCTTTGTTTGAAGTTTGTTCTAAGGTACCAGAACGGTGCGTCAACCTGCTCTTAAATAAGCATGTTTTGGAAGCACTGTTTTATTACCATGGTTTGCGGTCTGTTACACAACAAAGGAAATTAAAGAGCGTTTAGTTGTACGGCTTTAGGTGTAGGTTGTGTGAGAAGATGCAACACAGAGGTTGAGGTATAGAGGTTGCACGTTATGGTGGCTCCTATGGACACAGCATATACAAAATTCAAATGACAAGCATTACGGAAACGTGCTGCAATTTTAAAAACGCATTAAAAAAATGCGAAATGCTGCAGAGCCAAAAACGCACACAAAAATGTCAAAGCACGTGCAAAAGTGCAAAACACTGCAAGTTGAAAACATATTAAAAACATCAAAGTAAAGCAATGCAAATTAAGGAAAATCAAAGCAAAAGAGATTTGCTATATTGAAAATCATTGAGTGATGAGCTCAATTTGACCTAGCGGCTAAACCGACCAGGAAGTACCAGTGAACAAGACATCAAGTCAACGAGACAGTGTAACTGGACAAAATAAACTTGATTTAATTTTTTTTTTTTTATTAGAACCATTGTGTGATTACAAAAACAGAATTAAGTCGCAAAGCAAATATTAGCAATAAATTAACCATAGGCACTTTTTCTTTTTTGCATTTGACTTTCATATGTGTTTTGTATTTGCAGTGGGTTTTCTGTAATGTTCGTACTGTACTTTGACTTTGTCCCTAAAGGCCATCATAAGACATAAATCTAATCTGTAACATGTGAACCATTTTGATTTGCTTGTCGAACTGCATACGCGGTAGATGCTATTTGTTCCATTGAAAATGTAAAGGGTGATGTAAGAGCCATTCTAGATATATTTATTATTTATATTTATTCCCTATATGGACAGATGGTTTCCCCCCAGCGAGGTGTTACAATACGCCAACCTTCTTGTAACTATATAATATCCCTCCTTTAGCAGAATTCTCCAACCTGTCATCTGATGAGATTCAGCAGATCATCTCGTCATCTAACCCCACCACC
>JAQQZS010000004.1:7618126-7636813 GCA_030068045.1 Platyallabes tihoni | reverse complement strand
GGCACTGTTGCCTTTCATCCTCAGGGTCGGGGTTCGATTCCCACCTCGGGTCTGTGTGCAGGGAGTTTGCATGTTCTCCCCATGCTTGGCGGGTTTAATTAACTTTTTGCATGTATAGTACTGTACCTGTCAACAGGGGGCACTGCTACAGATTTTGGCCCTTCGATAAAACCAATTCATTGCATCACACCTTTATAAAAATATATATATATATATATATATATATTTTAATCGCCAAAACCTCTGAGTCACAAGTGTTTATTATTATTATTTTATTTTTTATTTTTTTCATTCCTTGGTGATATTAACCTTTTCGACTGTTTATATCTGTCATGGGTTCAGATTCCTCATTTTTGGAACTACATGCACTTTTAATTACAGGACCATAATAATTCAAAATAGTTCCTGAATGCCATGGTCTAACATGGAAAAAATGTAGTAATAACTCAGGTGTTATGTTCAGATATTTCAAACATTGGCACACACAATGTGACATTTTGACCATAGAAAGGAATCAACAAGGGCTGGATTTATCATAACTCTGAACTGTTTATTTTATTTTATTTCAATTTTTTTATGTATTCCACTGTTCAAGAAGGGGAACTTTTGAATGTACAGTAGAAGGAAGCTGAGGTTAAAGCACAGGGTCAGTCACTCCAAAGGTTAAATGTTTTGCCCAAGGGCTCCACAGTGACTCATTGGTGTCTTGGGACTTTAAATTTAACCTTAACTATTAGATGCAAATATAATGATTGTAATGAAGCACTTTCAAGCACTTTCTCATTTAGTAAAATGGTGCATGTATTTAAGTACACTTGATTATAATATGCAAGACATTTGAACATAATTTATGTTTAAAGTTATGACCAGGTTCTTTAACAAACTTCTTCCTACTAAGACATTAGTTATCAGGTGTTATTAAAGAAATTACAAGGTGCACAACAAGAAAGTCCTGGTCTCAGGAGGTTAAGTCTAAAGTATACTCTGTCAATCAGTATGATTTACACAGTGCTGTTCAATGCTCAATTCTGATTGGTCAGAAGGTGCTGATCGATCTTTTTTTCTTTTTCTTTCAATAGCTCTGACAGTAAGAGGTATACTATGTGACCAAAACTACATGGGACCGACCATCGTACCTTGTTGAACATCCCTTTCCAGATTTATGGGGGATTTTTTTTTTTACAAAAATCTCCCAGGTTCAACCGCATGATCTCCTTTGAGAAGGCTTTCAGATGTTCAAGTTCATCCTAAAGTATTTCGTGGGGGGTTGAGCTCAGGGCTCTGTGCAGGACACTTGTGTTCTTACACTCTGTCTTTTGGTAAACCATGTGTTCACAGGGATTACTTTGTCATGCTGGAACGTGGTTGGGCCGCTTAGTTCCGGTGAAATGAAATCCAAAGCTACAGCAATACAAAGTTGTTGTTTGTTTTTCGCTTGATCCCATCCAGGGGTCGACACAGCAGGCCATCCAATCCACACACAACTTGGCACAGGTTTTACGCTGGATGCCCTTCCTGACCCAACCCTTCCATTTTATGTATGGGGCTGGGGTTCGGGTGGGAATTGAATCTGGGACTTCCACATGGCAGACGAGAACCCTATCACTGAGAATTGTACACTTCCAGACTCCAGATACCAGGGACATTTGTGCACAAGAGCGCACAAGGGCGAAAAACAAACTGGAATGTAAGTAATGTGGTCAGATGCCCCACTGCACTCCAGGTCATTGGTGATGATGGACCAGGCAGCTGGGAGCCACCTACAGATACCACACACAAACCAATTTAACACACTGCGGGCTAAACTAGTTTAAAATTTTCAGAACAAATATCCCCATTTATACTGCATTGATGATGCGTAATTGGGAATATGATTGAGTTTTGTGTGATTTTTATTGAAAGGAGACTCTAGTGTCTGTGTAGGTAAGATATTAGATAAAAGTCTCGTTCACTCATGTCTTCAGGACAAAGATCTTTCTTGTTTCTTAGACAAGCTGTGTTTTTCTTTTTTGTCTTGTTACATTCTTTGTATCTTTAAATTTATTAAAAATGTAGCATATTTGAAATAAATAAAAGACGAGTTCAAGTCAAACTGGGACTTGTGATGAAATTTCTCAGAATGAAAGTGTAGAACTGAGTAACATTTACAGAAAACTTCAAGCACCGTACAGGAATGAAACTCTTAGCTGCAGTAAAACAATTGCATGGTGCAACCATTTTAAAGAATCGTCCCGGACGTGGTGGAGCCCACTGCAGTCGTTCCCAGTGAACCTTCAGTGAGTGGAACGCCAGATCCTTGATGGATAATTGCAGAACCGTAGACACAGTCATTCACCAACACCACTTGCTCATTGCAGGAACTCAGCTGGGAGTTATTGCCACACACCCCATACAGTCCTGACCTCGTTAAAGCCATTTCCAAATGTTTGAGTCATTAAAGGAGTTCCTGGGAGGCCAGCGTTTCAGATGTGCGATCATGGCTCTGTGTACTGAGCAAACTTTCCACCTTTGATAGTATCCAAACAAAAACTGCTGTGTATTAAAGTAATAAAACATCTTGGGACATGCTGTTTATTGTAAAACAATCAGTTTTGGCAGGGTTAATATGAGGCTGCATCATATCAGGCCATATCACACCACAGATCCATTTTTTACAGTAACAACACCTCCCCAGATATTTTCTTCCTTTTTTACTGCGTCAGTGTTCAAGTTTATATTCCACTGCATGCTGGCATGAAAACTTTGGCTTTGCTTAAAAAGATAAGAGAAATGAAGATGCTGGAATAAATCACGCATTAAAAGCTAGTTAGATAGCAGCACTGCGTGTGTTTCCTAGCTTTTCTCACCCGAGTTCTATAAACTCAGACAATCAGCTCTGTTTAACCCCAGTAGATTATTCATTTATCATCTGAAAGCAAATTATTCAGTAATTCTTATCTAAAACTGGTGACGTAATAAATGACATATAGTTAGTTCTTGGGTGTTTTACAGTGTTAGTGTTATTTCAAAGAATCTTTGAGGGCATTGTACTGAAAAGTTGGAAAAGTAAAAAGTGTTAGTCAGGGTAAGGTATTGACAAATTCCTCACTACATTAGTCACAAACTCCAAAATCAATAAACCTCAAATTGCCTTTAATATCTACACACACATACACTGCAGCCTAGTGTATAAACGTCTGGCTGGAGATGTAAGGCTAGGACTGATTTTACCATGTGACTTTTTTGGCCACTTGGCAGAGGATTGCGTAACGTCTGGGGCCCTTGCTTTGTGGTTTAAAAAGGAAGTCTATGTACATTTGTACTTATTCATTTACAGGTAATGGATGTGTCATGATGGCGAGAGAAACTGTTAATGTATAAAGGGATGATATGTGATCCTATATTTCCTGTGCAGACTCAAAGTCTGGTGTCTACTCGAGATGTCCATAAACCATTTAAACCAGACAAGTGTAAGGGGAAAATATGGATACGCGATGATTCTGCCATCGCCACGTCTTAGTACAGCCAGCTGGCTGCCTTAAATGTCAGTGTGAGTTTTTATGAGAAGATCCTGTTTTTAGGATGGAGGCCCAGTGCAAATATTTAAAAGGCTGCTGAAATGCTCGTGACAGGCTGTCGCTGGTCATCAACAGGTCTTGTGCATGTAGGCAGCTGGATTGTTTACTGTGTCTTTGTGTCACTGCGTATGAATGTGTGACACACACACACACACACAAACACACACACACAATGATAATGATGACAACGATGGTTCGGACGGGGTCAATGTCAGGGGATGATTTTAAAACAGAGTGCCAGGTGGTCCCTTTATGTTTTTGGCTAAATAACGAGTGACTGGTCAAAGGTTGGGTTTCAAATGTGAAGGTCGGCTACAATGACGGAGAGGTTAGCAGTAAGACCTGCAAAATATTCACATATACTCATTAACTTAGCTGATGGTCTGTTCAAAAACATAGGTTGAGATATGTTATAATACGTTTTGCTTTCATTAACTGTGTGTGAAGTACTATTAACTCATAAAAATAATTCATAATCCATGTTGCATGATTTGGACAGAGAACCTTTAGGAGTTTACCTAGATGGAAAACAGAAGAGGATATTTTTATTTGGGATTTGTTTTTAGTGGGGAAGTGAGTTTCAAAGATGAGCTGTGTCATATGCAAAGTAGGGACAGGAAACCGTGTGTAAATGAGGTTTATGTATGTGTGCTCTAATTGTTCTCAACAGCCACCAATTTACTGTAGATCGACTGCCAGAAAAATGAACTGAAAGCTTCCATGCATATGCAGAAGTGCCAACGTTTACAGTTTAGCCACGGCATTTATGATTTTTGGATCCCTTCACTGGCAGCACAGAGAAACACCTGAAAACCTTCAAATGTTATTAAAAAATAAACTTTGAAAAAAAAAGAAAAAGACGGTTCATTGAAGGGGAAAGGATGTAAAATATGAATGAGGTTCATGTGTTTCTTTAGGAGAAAGTCTATCCAAGATGCCAACTTTCAATGCGACCAAATTAAGGCTTCAAAAACAACACAGTGGGAGACCATGTTGTCAACCCATATAGTACTGTGCAAAAGTCTTGAGCCACCCCATTTCTCAATTTAAAGCATGTAGATTAAATAAAAGAAATGGCTTTCCTGTGTCATGCTGCAAAAGTGCCTAATGATCCGATAAAAAAAAAAATGGTTGTTCATATAACAACCTCAGCAGCAGCCTCATTTCCCCTCCAATCCTTTTCATCCAACCACTCGGCATTCAGCATCACCAGTATACTAATCACCGGCCTGATCAAGTCTTAAATTAGATGTCTTCTAGTGACGAGTGATTTATAGGTCACTGTGTGGCTCAGCAAACAAAAAACATTCCTCTGATACTGCTCAGGTACAGGGACTGGACTAATAATGAGAGACAAAAACTTCAAAAAGTCCTTCATAAAGTCCTTCAAAAAAGTCCCTCAAGACTACATACAAAACAAAATACATGAGAAGGGTAAAAACTTTTGCACAGTATATGCAATCATTGGCATTATTAGTGTTGTGACTAATAAGGCAGGATGGTTGTTAATGTAGTGGTCACAGTGGACTTTTGTCTTGCTTTTTTCCTCATCTGAAAAAAACACAGCATCTGATATAAGCTAGGACTTTTGTGTTAGAAGTCATTTTTCTTTTCCTTTTTTTTTCGGTCTGCTAGAATATTATTAATGCGATCGATGCCAATCCAACCTTACTTCTACAATGTTGTGATAAAGAGAAAAAATTGTTAGAGAAAAACATTCATTTATTCTGTCAGTTTATAAATAATACTGTAGCTAAAGTTTTCTCGCACATTTTTTGCAGGTGCTATCAAGTTTTTACAGTTTTATCAGGTCTTTACACCTCTTCGGGGCCTGACAATGTCCATGTTGACGAAACAATCCCGAAAGACATACATTTTCCAGCCATAACAGCGAAACTCGTAAGGTTGAATCCACGTCATATGTTTTAACCATTATGCATTGTGGTTTTTGCTCAGTAAAGGAAGTAATGGGTTTTTAAAATGCTGCTGTTGGATTGTCCCACTGATCAAATGGCACATAGTTTCCCTTCCACTCCATCAGTTGCATTTAATTCCTCTGGTTATACAACTCCACTTTCCACTCAGACGGAGAAGTAAAATGATCAGCCCACTGAGATTATAGACTAGACTGTAACAGTGTTTTTTGGAAGGTTTTTTTTTTTTTTTTTTTTTTATATAAAGGATTTTACATGCAGTTAGGTTCCATTTTCTCATAAATTCAGTAATCTTGATTTTAGATCTAAGGAGTGTATAATCAAAGTTGCCAAATTTCTCAGCCATAAAGACATTATTTCTAGTCGTCCAGGTCTAAATTCTCGGAATGTCTCGCAAACAAAATTAGAAACATTTTGAACATGATCCAAAGCAATACAGTCTGTAAAATGAAAAATGATTTACTTCCATTGTGGGTCAGAATGTGAATGCTTTTATTTATTTTTTTTTCCAAATAGACCCATCATCATAAATTAGGCGCCTGTTGTTGATTACATAGAAAATTATCGACTATCGATTATCATTTCAGCTTTGTGTTTTAAAATTTACTGAAGGAGATTAACTGCAATATCTTTCTCAGTCTGACAAAATGTCAGCTTTTTAGTTATTATTGTCAGCCTTCAAATTTATTACATTACATAAATAAAGCTCGGCTAAGTTAGGATAGGTGAGGAATAAAACACGATTGAGCCGTAATAGAAGAATTATCAGTGACGGTGTGAAGTGAAATATCTTCCAAAAACATCACACTCCAAAGAGTTTTATTCCCTTTTATACCACAGCAGTTTGATGAAAACGACATATTTATCACTGGGATAGTTTATATTATAAGGTCATGATGGATTTAAAAGCTTGCCTTGCCGTGGTGTTTTCTTTTTATATATCGTTTTAAAATTTACTGAAGGTGATTAACTGAAATCTCTTTCTCAGTCTGACAAAATGTCAGCTTTTTAGTTATTATGCAGCTCTTTATTTTATCTCAGTAAGTAGAGTAAATCTAATAGTAAAATGTATTTATATAATTTAATAATTATATATTGTACAGCGTGACCATGGTGATGAAGGTGAATAAGTAGTATAGCATCCACAAGCAAGCATTATGCTCCAGGCCTGAACTTTACGCGCATGTTCTCACAAACAGTCGCTTATTGTTTCCGTGCTGTCGAACCTCAGTGCACACAGTGAGAGGGCAGACTTCAGAAAGACCGAGCTGGCACACGCTTTCTAGGGTGATTTATGTTTAGTCTACCCTGCTTTCCCTTACTCTCGTCTGTTTTGGCCAGACACACAATCACGTCTGTTGCGTCAGAAGGCACATGGACACATTGGCAAAACTATTAAAACCGTATGCGGGCGTTCAGACAAAGAAGGCTTTCAGTGTGACACGGGTTCCCGGCTCCACCACCTTCAAACCAGACGATTATTTGCCCCATAAACCGAAGACTACGGGCCGTTCAGGGGTTCTGGCACACTTCTTGGGACGTGTCCAGAGTGGAAAGGTTCTCACAGCTGCCCTGTAAACCTGTAATATAATACTGAGGCAGGATATAGCTTTAGCTTCATTCAGGGAAAATCAGTCCAGTATGAAAAGTCAGTAGTTTACTGTGGGTTTATTGAAATACAGCTTTCACTATGTTGCTCCGCATGATCCATTTTAATGAATGTATCAAATACAGTACTGTGTAAAAGTCATGAGCCGCGCCTCATTTCTTCATATTTTGCTTCCAAAGAGCCAGACATTCTGGCGTTTTTTAATGTAGTCTTGAGGAATAGTTCTCCAGGCTTCCTGAAGGACTTATTGGCTCTCATTTTTGGCAAGTTTTTGGCTCTCGTTTTCAGCCCAGTCCCTGTACCTGAGCAGTTTCAGAGGAATGTTTTTGTTTTTTAAGCCACGCAGTGACCTATGAATAATTCAAGTGTAAAAAAACATCCAACTTAAGGCATAAACCAGCAAAAAACATGTGCAGATGATGACAGATGATCAGACCCGTGATTAGTGGTGATGTGGAATGCCGAGTTGATGGAACGGACGAGAGGGGAAATGAGGTTGCTGCTTAGGTTGTTACATAACCAATTTTTAACTTGTATCTTTAGGCAGTTTTTAGCCTGTTGCAGTAAAATATTTTTCCCCATTTCTTTCATTTAATCAATCATTTAATTTAATTTAATATGAAGAAATTATGGGTGGCTCATAATTTCTGCACAGTACTGTACATTGTATAGGTTAGAGTTTATGTACATAATTAGTATGAAATAACAAAGTAAGACATTTTAAAATTGTCGTAAACTTATAGTAAACTATAATAAGTAAATAATAATAAAACTTTTTTCCTTTCAGCGTTAACTCATTAAATCACGTTGTCCAATACTGTGAAATTAAATATAAGATATATACAGCAGGCAGCAATGAAACATTGTTTATAAAAATTATTTTAAAAGTGCATGAGATGAGTAAGCATACTGTAATTAATGGCACCCCATTATGGAATCACCTATCCAAACACACGTGATTTATAAGATCCTTAGATATCAGAGAGACACTTTTTGTATTTTTGGGGGAAAAAAAAAAAAAAAAACACAGCTGCTGATGTCAACATGCAGCTTCACTGATCCACATCTGTGAAACTGTAAAACAAAGCAAGACTTAAGGCCAACGAACTGGCCCCGAAAAAACTTCTGAGGATTGAAGAAGCGGTACAGAGCGAGTGCGTAATGACCGATGTCAGGAGCTCTACTCGGTCACTTTGTTCAAAATGCCAACAAATTAGAAGTCTATTAGAAGGGGCCTATTAGAAGTCTGTACGTGCCGTAACGCGGTGCTCCAGCAGACGGAAACCACACAGCCAAATGGAGAAGAAAGGGGGAAAAAAAAGTCTTTTCATGTCTGCTCGTAAGCCTTAATCATGTGCAGCCGCTCGTGCAATTCCAAACACAGTTGCTAGAAGCATTAAGCTTCGACAAAATTTTATCCCAGTGCCGCTGTAATAATGCATTACTTTAGTGCGTGTATTTGTGCGTGCATGCACCAGTTTTGTGGGCACTCATCACTGCAGAGGAAACGTGGTGCAATTAAGATGGAGGTGTTTGTACAGCCAGTGATGGAGGACTACAACAACCCGAGGATATCAGCATATCATCATCTAGTAGGAAGCCAGCTAGTCTCACAACTGTGTGTGTAGGGGAGGTGTGAGTCTCATTTTGAATAGAAAAGAATAGCATATGGAACTGAGGTGAGTTCATTTCGAGCTTGCTGTAAATGTGAACACAACAAACACACACACTCAAGTGATTCAGTCCAAATACAGAATGAATTCCTTGCTAGCGTAGTCATAATTAGCGCAGTCATTAGTTTTAACCATGACTCTACAGGAGGTTACGGCCCTCATTTCTCTTTCTCTCTCTGGCAGACTTTCAGCAGGAAGCTTCCAGAGGGTTATTTTACGACAGGACAATGCTACAGTAGCGCTGAGTTCCAGCAGACGACCATGGAGAAAGAGAGAGAGAGAGAGAGAGCTGAGCAACGTCAGCATGTTGATTTTTCCACACAAGGCAGTAGGTGTAGAGCCAAGCTGAGCGGAGTTTCACTGAAGGGATGCATTCAGTGGAGGAGTGTATGGTTGCACTGGCACAGAGGAGAAATCTATGCTTTCTGTCGCATATCATAGTCCATCTTTCCGTCTCTTTGTCCCTTTCACCTGGGACGACGCTCCTTCGCCTTCAACAGTGGGAGGATTTAGAGCCCAGGGATCAGATTTAGTCCAGTTTACCCCAGTTTACCCCTATTGAACAGTGGAAATACAGGGAATAATGGACAGTGATAACAGAATAAAGGGAACAATGAAGCATTGTTTTAACATCAACAAAGCTAAGCAAGCACGCACACAAATAAAATCAACCATTCTTCAGAATCATAAGTTCTCCAGAAATTTTGCCACCCTTCCTTAATATATACAGAATATATTATTTGTACCGTTTGCTGTAATCGCTCTGAGCGGTCTTACCCCTCTGTGCTGCAGTTTGAATGAGCTAATTTTGGAGAAGTGGAGAAGACTCTCTGTTTTTTCCAGTATGCTCTGAGAGAAAGAGAGGGAGGGAGCTCACGTTACCCAAAACGTGAAATGAGGCTGTGTTGTTGTGCCTCTTTTGGCTGCTCCCATTAGGTGGTCCATCTGATCCTCACATTTGACCTGGCACTGGTTTTACCCCGGATGCCCTTCCCGACACAACCCTCACATTTGAGGAGGTTTGGCGACAGCCCTGCATCCAGTGGTTGGGTCTGGGGCGTTGGCTGGGAATCGAACCCGGGACCTTCAGTATGGCATTCGAGAAGCCACTGAGGTATAAATGCCCATGAAATGAGCATATCACATTTGTGTTTGTATTAATTGCCCATGATAAAGTTAACGTGTTATTTAAAAAAAAATATATTAAAAAAGTGTTAAAAGCTTGGCTACACCTTCTGCATAGAAAACGGTGTGTGAATTCAGTGGATTTCTGTGGAGCTTCCGACGGCACCGTGAGGGCAGCATTTGTTTGCAAAAGGCACAAAAGCAGAAAATAAGTTGCATTCAGCTAAACTTATGTAAGAACTACTATTGCATGATTACTAGTTATTATTATTGTTATTATTATTATTATTCATGGACTTAAGCTTTACCCAGTGACCTTTTATGACTCTATTGTAATTGTGATAGAAGCTGGAATAACATGATGATTGTTCATTCAAGTGCCCTTTATGGTCAAATTTAGAGCTTATGTTAACAATCGGTTATTGCCAGTCAGCAAATTACGGGTCAAACAGGTGTACTTGTTTTGGGAACTAAACAGTAACAGGTGGAGACAGAATCAAAACCAAAACACAGGCACGTGACGACTATCATGCAGCGGGGGAATCCATGACGGCAATAAGTTAAATGGGAACCAAAAAAAACCTTACAATTCAATTCCATGCTTAACACAATGCACACATAATACAAATATAGACTTTAAGTGTAAAAGGTAGAGCAGGACAGATGCTCTGACTGACATGAGTCACTCCCCTCATGGATTGTTGTGAACTGTTGTTGAAATGGACAAGTGGCTAAGGCCCTGTTCAGACTGCAAGTAAATCTGATCAGATCAGATTTGGCAGCCCAAATCAGTCACGTTGCCGCCCTATCTGCATTGGTTTTTCCGTTTTTGGCACTACTATCGCCATGTTAAAGCTGCGTCCTTTGCAGCAAAATTAATAGTTTTTATTAAGAGCGGCTGGCTTAACTACAGTATTTCCATCTCCATTTCGTCCAACATCTTCCTGCTTATTTTCCAACTATGAATCGATGTCCATACCACGTGATTGATTGTGTGGACTCGAACTTCCGCGTCGGGTTGCAAGTGACGGGTTGAATGTGGTTCAAAACTGCTCATGAAAGCAATCTGACTCCAAACTGAATATGTGGATATACTGTAGGCAAATATTCCTGTACAAATATAAAGATTTGGGCTGGCAGTCTGAACAAGGCCTTAATAACACTTCAGAAACTCTGAGTTAAGCTGAACTTCAAGGCTGCTGTTGCTATTTAATCTAATTCTATTAGAAGCATCATGAAAAATCTTGTAAGCTGACATGCGTATCTTCTCAACTAAATTTTCATGATTATTAAAAAGACTGGGTGTAATATAGCAGCTAATTAATGTTTGGTTCAACAGAGCACGAACCTGATCATCACGTCATCACTTGTGCTCTGCCTTTATTATCAGCTTTCCTGTAGTACTGGTCTGATTAGTCCGGCTTCTCAAAACAACCTTGCGTGTAACATCCCTATTCACTTTTAACGGCTTTTATTCAATGATCTCATTACTTCTACAACTTTGTTCATGAATGACAGACAGAGTCTTAGAAAAGGTCACAACCCCTTTCACTATGGGAACAAAACAACATCAAGTTCTTTTTGTGTCTTGTGACTGACGAAACATTTATACCGTGTAATACATCCTTAATTCTAAGGTGAAGATTCACTCCTTGTCAACATGCATGTATCTGAAAATGAAACTTTTAAAAATGTGGAGAAATTTCTCTATTCTCTAGTATGGAGTGTATGCTTCTGAAAATACTGACATCACTGCGTCAAATTACGCATGCTCGCTGTGGTTTTGTGCAGGCTATGAATGTCCCAGGACTTTGTTTATCATGGCTGGTGTCCAAGATGTTACTTTGTTTTATGCAGTTGTGCCTATGTGATAACATGTTTACGAGATAAAGTTCGAACATTAAAAAAATTATCTCCGGGTGGTGTGAAATACACCTTATCTCACAAGTGCAGACGCTGATAAACGGGAGTGGACATGTCTCGATGGAGAAAGATTCTAAGTAAGTCGGCGTCGGCACAGCACTCGCTCACTAATACTGCTCTGAGAGCTCAGGTTAACTCCAGGTGTGAAAGTTTTTTTTATTTAAATACTTGAAAATTAAACCATGGGGGTGGTGGACAGTCCTGTAAATCTTGTTAGCTTCTCTTTATGTCTCCACTTATTTCACTTTAGAATAGCCTCCGCTAACTAACATTTCCAGGGTTGAGTTCCAAATAGCATAAAATTTAAAGCTAGTCTGCTATGTAGGGTATAAATTAGAATCCTTTGGTCCACACAGCAAGTAGTGCCCTTGTTCAGGAGTTAGAGAGGGATGTAGTATTTAGTCTTGTGTTAGAACCAAGTTAGCTTTGTAGCTTGTGTTAGCTATGAACAAAGTAATGATGGGAAGTTTGAATCATTTTAGTGACTCGGTCCTTTGAATCTCATTCATCAAAATGAACTAATCTTTTTTGAGTAATTTAATTCATTTCGTTCTTTTGATCAAAAATAGAATAAAATGTTGCATTTTCAATACAAAGACCCCTACATATACAAATTTTGGCTATAGTTCCAGTAATGAAAATATTACAATATAGCTAAGGACACATTATAATAAACAGAATGAGTAGCTCACCTCTCATATCTTCTAGTCTGAGTCATTCCTTCTTTTGAATCTATTTTGAAACGAATGACTCGGAGTAGAAGTGTCATTGATAAAGAATCGTTCAATTCTGTTTCCTGTACATAACCTGCGGAGGATTTGCGATGAGTTGCGCATGCGTGCCCAGTGGAAAATGAACAAATCACTCTCCGAGACTACTCGCTCTTCTGAGTCACGTTAAAGATTTGTTCAAAAAGAACGAATTGTTCATGAACGACCCATCACTAGAACAAAGCTGTGTGGGGGTCATGAACCGGTCAGCGCTTTGGCAAAAGACCGAAACAAAAATGGACGGTTCAGACTTGCAGGTCCTAAGGAGACAAAGGGCTGTTTAAGATGACATGAAGTTATCAGATTTGTACTTGCTGAAAAAGCTTCCGCTCTGGTTTTAAATCGGCCCGAATCAAGCCAAACTGTGACTCTTCTTGTGAACCCTGTCCTTTGCAAACCGCCACCGGATCTTTTCGTGGTATGCGGTACCGGACCGTAGTGACCTACTTTCATCCATTGGAAACTCTCTACAATATTACTGACATTATAATCAAAGTTAACCTTAAGCAGTAGATTTTCATGTTATAATTTTTAGCCTTCTTGGTGTTTTTCTGCTTTTGACGTTACAGGGATCAGGGGTAGATCAGTGGTTAAGGCATTGGACTACAGATTGGAAGGTCCCAGGTTCTAACCTCACCAAATTTCCACTCTTGGGCACTTAAACAAGGCCCTTAACCCTCAACTGCTCAGATGAAGTGATAATACGTAAGTCGCTCTAGATACGAGCGTTTGGCAAATGCTCAAAGTGTAATGTGTAACACACATGCATTTATTATGCATTATTATTAATATGTTTAACATGATAAATTATGACATACAGTAATATCTCTGGTCTGGCATGATCGCATAAGCATGTTCATATCAGTTTCACTCATAGATCAATCTTTATTTAAATGGAGAAATAAGAACTACTTATTCAAAAATATCTGTATAATTGTGGAGAGGGTTTCAGTCTGCAATGTGGTCAGGAAATTACAGTAAGTTTGGAGCTCTGAAAAGATAAATGTTTGCTAAATTACAGGTTGAGCTAGAAAGGAGAAACCAAGCACAAGTTAGGGTTGGAAGTCATATGAACCACGGTATACGCAAGTAGAAAAAGAGATTTGTATTTATCTGTACTTGGGGATATGTGTGCAAAAAAAAAGAAAGAGATCTTGGACCACTTAAGTAAGCCTGAAAATGTAATCTGAGAGTAGTTTAGAACCTGAAAAGCCTCATTAACATGTGCCAGCACATAGAGAATGAACCTCCAAGCAACCCCTCCTTTCCTCAGGAAACAGCTCAGATGAGGGTAGAGGGGAACAAGGGAGTGAGAAAACAAATTTCGAGGACAAAGATGAAGTGTTAATAGTGCGTATGACAGATGGGTGGCAGAAGGTGCTGCTTTGCCTTAGGACGCCCCTTCAAAGCTTTGCTGAACACTGACGCTCATTCAGATTTGCAGCACAAAAGGAGCTTTTGAACAGCAGCCCAGAGGTTCAGACTTGCACTTTCAAGGCTAATGAACCTCCATGAATAAGTGCTTGTGCAGAGGGTTTTTACAAGGACATAGAAGGAGAGTGTTAGATTGAGACTAAGAGAGACAGAATGCAGAGGGTTTGGAGTCTCCAAAATAGGTTTGGCTTAAGAGAAAACTTTAATTAGAAATAACTATTATTATTATTATTATTATTATTTGCCAAGTCCAGATTGCTCGAGGTCAGAACGAGTTTAAAAACAAAACAAATTATTTTGATACAGTCTCCAGATTGATTGAAAAGAAGGAAGTCTTGAGATCTGGCAGGCTATGGTTTCTGTTCCAGAACAAACATTAAAAAAAAATAAAAATACACATCTCCCTGTGCCCTAAAATAAACCAAGCATCATGGGTGGCTCTGTGAAATACTGTGTGTATGTTAAAGTCCCATTTTGTCTTTAAAGCCATGATGCGAACACTTTCTATGACTCCAGCGATCATAATAGAATTATAACATTGTATATAGCATACGTAATAACTATGTGTAGCATACTGTAGGATTGTATAGTAGGTATACATCCATGCAGAATATGTAATGTACAAGCATGCATATGAGCTTTAATAATGTTCTATGAATTGGATATTCATAATGCATCAAAAATGCACAAACTATGTGATGTTTTATTTAAATTACATATATAATGTCTGAAACTCTATTAGTACTTATGATTACATTTATAGTATTTTTAAATGTGTTTAATGTATGACCGTTATGATATCAGGGTGTAATATCAGCACACTGTAATATCATAATATTATCATAATCTCGTTTTAAAACGGGATGTAATATAGAAACCATTTTGCTATAAATACATCGCATAACGTATGTTTAGGTATATGATGAATGTACAGTAACATGTAATGTGACCCAACATGACACAGAGGTACTATTACTGCCCCAATGGTACTTATTTTCCAGTAACTGCACAACTGGTGTGTTTTATTTCGCTTTATTCGCTTTTTAACAAAAAGCAAATCTGATTTTTATCATTCAAACTGACACATCATACAAATGACATCATGCAAGGGGCGTTCAAGTCAAACCGGGACTTGATTGTGCAGTTACGGGAGTAAAAAATATTTCTATATAATCCCCTGCTACACTAACACACTTATCCCAGCGTTTCACAAGTGCTTGGATACCATCGATGTAGAAAGTTTTCTCAGTACACTGGAGCCAACGTCTCCAATGGCTGTCTGCTTCGCGTCTCAACCGTTGGCCTCCCAGCTACTCTTTTCATGGCCCAAACATGTGGAAATGGCTTGAAGCGAGGTCAGGACTATATGGGGGATGTGGCAATTGAGTTCCTGTAATGTGCAAGTGGTGCGGTGGGCCTTACAAGGTTGTGCATTGTCCTGCAAAAACAGAAGTCCTTTGATGATGAAACCAGACTGTTTTTTTCCTTTCCAAAGGAAAGGGCCATTAAAGGAGTTCCCAGGAGGTCAGCACTGATGATGAGATAAAGCAGGAGTACTGAGAAAACTTTCAAGCACTAGTGAAACCCAGGGGAGTCTATGGAGAAATAAAGTACATTTTTACTCTTATAATTGTGTTTTGTTATTCTGTACAATCAAAAGTCTGGGTTAGACTTGAACACCCTCTAAATTTTAACTGTTTATAGTTGAATATTAAGGAACAGCCACAAAACCTCTTCCTGTTATCTCTAATTCACTTTTGTCCTTTTGAGGTTGATAAAAAAATGCAGCATATTGTCAAGAAACTTATAGACAATGCTCACACAATGCTGAATTATTTTTGACTAAAAGGTTATACATTCTCATAAACTACTTATTACTAGCCATACATTTGAACTGTCTCGATATAAATTAGTTGTTAATGTAGAGCCCTTTACTCTGAAGTTTCTGCCTTGTTCTTGCAGCAGACAACACCATATCTCAACAAATGTGTGTGTATATATATATTTGCAAGTGTGTATGTGTGTATTGCAAGTGTATATGTATAGGTTATTAAAGGGTATATAGAATCTATGATGTATTAGAATAAGCACTCTAACATAAATCTCTGCATCAAGTATTTGAAGATTTAAGAATCCCGGGGTCCCTAAGATTGAAGCGAGACCCCTGGCCTAGCTGGGATAAGGAACGTTGATTCTCATCATGGCAACATTCCCAATTTCTCTCCCTTTCAGCTTCCTAAGTGCTTGTTCATCCTTTTTGCGCGTCACTGAGTCTGAGTCACTAGCCGGCCTGTTTAGGGGAAACAAATTATGAGTGACCAGTTTAGCTATGTTGGGTAAACACTCAGAGCGAGACTGTGGATTTCCAGAGAGTTGTGAATGCAGGCAACAATGGTAGGTGTCACAAAAACCAATGCAAGAGAAGCCATGCTTGAAATAGTGTGTGAAAACTGATCCACACCTTTTTAAATTGTGCAAAGCGCATCACACAGGCTGTAAAGAGAGCGCTGGCAGACAGGTCATTATCCTTTTTGTCACCTATCAACGATGGATAAACGGTGTCCATTTCAAACAGAGTGCCTCAGGGTTCAGCAAGGTCCCCCTATATTTACACGTGCTTCAATTCTTGCCTTACACCAAGGAGTATTATTATTGTCGTGCCCAAAGAGAGTCATAGAAAGAGGAGGATGATCTTATCTCCCAAGCCAAAAATCTTTACTAAAGTATTTCTGCTATCTATAGCAGACAATCCAGAGAGCTGATGCAGTACAGGGTCTTCACTGAAGCTACAGTACTATATTTACTCATGCATAAATTTAAATCCCCTGAATTAATACTACACGAGGAAATAGAATGAAATCTGAAGTCAAATGCAAATGGAAAATGTTATAGCCCTTTAATCACAGGTCTAAAATAAAGCAGAATCATAAGACACTGATTCAGAGTTGTACCTGAAGTGATCACTCACTGGCCTCCCTGCTTCTGAGTGATTAGCCTCTGACCCTGAAAGATAAGATGCACGCTGTCACAGTGTGGCAACACATACAGCACAGAACATCATGATGAATCTTCTGTCTGACTTATTGATGGGATTTCAATGAGAGCAACGAGCGAGTCCCTCAGAAGAGTTCTCACGGCAATCCTATGGCCATGTGTCAACAGTATGTCTTCTATTCCTTACTCGAACTTTAGTTTGGCGCCTATTCCCCAGCTACGTACCCTCATCAGATGCACTGCTTTCCAAGCTTTAGTCTTTTGTGTAATAACTCCATGCACATGTAGCAAAAGTTTGTATATGCTACTGGTGAGTATACATAGCCATTATTTATCTTGCATTGCTAATCTGCTAATCCACTGGGCATCCACGAAACCACCAAAGTCAAGAATTTCTCAAATCTTGAACACAAGATAACTCATTGCACACTGAATTTAGAATTCTTAGGTCACATCATTAGATATTGTTTTGATGTAAACGGACTTCCTTGTGCTCATTTGCAGAGTCGTACTTTGGTTATAATTGAATTGTGCACAAGCTCGAAGTTTACTGTAGAACGGTTCTAATATGACATTTTGTTACCAAGATATTTGAATCTATGTAGACTACACTGAGTTAACACTGTTGCCTTGCGCCTCCAGGGTCCGGGTTCGATTCCCGCCTTGGGTCTGTGTGCATGAAGTTTGCGTGTTCTCGCCCTGCTTAGAGGGTTTCCTCTGGGTTCTCCGGTTTCCTCCCAAAGTCCAAAGACATACAGATTAGGCTAGTTGGTGTTCCCAAATTCCCCGTAATGTGTTATTGAGCATCAGAGAGTGCACCCCGCCTTGTGCCCTAAAGTCTCCTCGAATAGGCCTCCAAGACCCTGTATACAGGATAAAGTCGTATAGACAATGAGTGAGTGAGACTATACTGATCAGCCATATCATTAAACCTATTAACATTTAAACTACGTAGGTTTTAGGTTCTTTTTGTGCCACCAGGGCAGTTTTGGCTCCTCAGAGTGTGCCTCTGGGGCCGTGCAGGAAGTTGGCAGTGGATCCTTCGCGTGCTGTGGGTTGCGTGGTGGGATTTCCATGGATCAGATCATAGGTGTTTGATCAGATTGTGGATTTTGGAGGCCGGTCTGGCAGTCTTGGGCTCTTTGCCAGCTAGGACTCGTGTGGCAGGCTGTGGTGCACTGGGTGTTCTGGTGCCTTTCTTTTCTGATTTGGGCTGCATTGACTTTTCTGTGGGATCATACCAGATGGACTGGTGTTTGGTCCCCACGTGGAAGGGGTGAGCCTTGGGTACCCATGATCCAGTTTGCTGGTGTATACTCTTTGATCAGTATTGTTCAGTTTGTAAGAGACACACGGGGCATCCATGCGACGAGATCTCCAAGCAGAAGCGGAGCACCAGGATGGTTCAGACAGGTCCGGAGGGCGGAGGGAGTCCGGATCACTGGCAGCTCAGGAATGACATATGTAGCTCAACAGAGAGAGGGAAGAGAGAGAGGGGGAGAGGGAGAGCAGAAGAGGGGGAGAGCAGAAGAGGAGAGAACGGTTAGGTATGGTTGCAGTCACATAATGTATAATGTGAATGTATATTTAGTGTAGAGTGCAAGCAGAGACTCCGGCAGGAATAACTATAACAGCATAACTAAAAGGGAGAGCCAGAAGGAAACACAA
>JAQQZS010000004.1:7602185-7613942 GCA_030068045.1 Platyallabes tihoni | reverse complement strand
AAACCCACCAAGCACGGGGAGAACATGCAAACTCCATGCACACAGAGACGGGAATCGAGCCTGGCCAGTAATCGAACGAGGACCCTTCAGGTGCAAGGCGACAGTGCTAACCACTACACCACTGTGCTGCCTACTCTCATGACTGTGTTCTGTTATTCTGTACAATCGGAAGTCCAGGATTGACTCGAACTCGCCTCATGCTTTGACAGGAAACGTACTTGATCTGTATAGGAAAGGAAGAAATTTAAAAGAAAATGCTTTAAATACTGTCTACGCTCTATAAGGGAAATGAGCTTTGCTCATTTGTTCAAGCACATTGTTGTTGTTGTTGTTGTTGTTGTTGCTTGGTTGGTTTGTTTTAATTCTTTATCATCAGTGTAAAGGTGTGGTTTTTCCTGGATAAGGACGTTGATTTACAGTAAAGAATATAGGACCGATTCCAAGGGCCATGCTTGGCCATGATTCCAATAAGCCATGCTTACTTTGGGTTTATAATGCTATTTTCATTATAAACCCAAAATAAGTCCTAGTACTTTTACATTTTATGAGTAATATGTATATAGTGAAAAACTTAAAAGCAAAAAAAAAAAAAAAGTAACCCAGTGTTACTGACCCCGATGTAAAGATTAAGGAAAGATGTATCAAGCTGCTCTGATTATCTAGTCCTCAAAACCAAAGTGTAAAATAAACTGAAACCTACACAAAGATATGCGGGCAGATCCGAGACACCTGCATGTAACAATAAAGGCTCGTCTTTAAGGGGATGTTGTGTCTGATGATCAGAGCTGACAAAAACACCAAACCTGCTCCTTGTTTCAGAAAACCGGTTTTAATCTGACAAGGTCTCGCTTTTGAAGTACTCTTGAAGTAGACATGTACAGAGGCACACACACACACACACACTCAGGCATACTGTATACACACACAAACAGAAAGCACTGATTGTTTAAAGGCAGACAGAAGAAAGATGAAGTGATAACATAAAAAGTGTGTATGTTGGGGGTGAGAGAGAGAGCGAGAGCGAGATAGAGAGGTGCAGGGGAAGTCCATTTAGATAAAATGTCAGAGCACATTTTCAGGCTGTGATGTCATGGCGACACTGATAAGCTCCTGGCCCATTGTTCTCTGGGCAAGTTTAAAAAAAAACATTTAGATGACATAACTGTCCAATGTTTTTAGAGGACTTTCTGGCCAGATACAAGCTAAATGTGGCTGCTTAATGTCCCGAAATGAGATCATGGTCATGGAACAGTCTGATATCTATATTTTTTTCCATTCTGAAAACAATATGAGTACATTTATACAACACCTGACTGCCTTTAATCCAGGAAGAGCTCAAACATATTAAAGTTTCTGTAATAACTGATACAGCCATGTAATGAAGACCAAGATATCTAACCGTGATTGGATTTGCAACAGGACAGGATTTGCATGTTGTACATTTGTAAGAATTTATAAAAGTAAAGCTGCAGTTGTTAGTTCTTAATTAATTAATTAATTAATTAATAATAATAATAATAATAAAGGTGAGTGTGTGAATGTGTGTGTACAGGGTGTTGGATCTAGGGTGTGTTCCCGTGTCATGCTCAGTCTTCCATTAGTGGCTCTAAACCCACCAAAATCCTGACCAGGATAAATAGTTACTATAAATAAATGGCTCCCATGAATATCGATTTGAATTCACTCAATTGTGACGGGTATAACTGGATCAGAGCGTCTCCAAAACAGCAGGATGTGTCCCTGTGTTGTATGCAGTGGTTAGTACCTACCAAAAGCCAATGGTAGGACAAGTGGTTAACAGCTAACACTCTTTCATAAGCCATGTTATTGTAAGGTCGAGAGTTTTTGCCTTTTTTTAAAATTTTTTTATCTGTTACTCAGCAACTGTTAAAATGACACTGCTGTGGGCAATAGAGTTTGTATTCCAAATACAAATCACATTTTGCTGTAAGGAGCAGTGTGTCATGACACCAATTTACGCTGCTTACTCATAACCCGTATTATTGAAATGATTCAGTTTATTTTTCAGTTTTGATAACAATCTCAATGTTTCATTTGGGATATACAGTAAATATCGGCTGCTTTTCAGTCAGATCTCGACATCTTACTTCTACTTTGCATTTTATTTGCATTTCTATTTTTTTGAGGGGACTCAAACCAGGACATGTGATGAAATTTATCGGGAATTAAGATGTGAAAGCGATTAACTTTTACAGAAGACTTCGACCGCAGTACGTTAGTCAGACTCTTATCCGCAATAAAACATTAAAATGGTGCAAACTTTCTATAGAAGACCATATATCCACCAATGACATTGCTGGATGAGGTAGCTCGGATCCCACTGCAATCGTTCCAGTGAGTGGAACGCCTGATCCTTGAAAACTTCGACTTTGATCTGTCTGTGGGAAGTGTACACACACTCATTTACCAACACCACTTCAACATTACAGGAACTCGGGTGAGAGTTATTGCCACATCCTACTGTATATAGAGCCCTGACAATGTTCTAAGCTGTTTCCACATGTTTTGGCCATTAAAGGACTTCCTGGGAGACCAGTGTGTCAGACATGAAGCAGGAAGTTGGATCAAGGCGACTTCGCACTGAAAAAACTTTCTACCTTACTAGTGAACTAGTGAAACACTGGAATAGAGAAATATTGAAGTATAGAAGTAAAATTAGAAAGTTTTTAAACTTTCTAACTTTACATAACTGTGTTCTGTTATTCTGCACAATCAAAAGTCCCGGTTTGACGTGAACGACCCCCGTACCCAATCTTTATATGTACATGTGCTGTGATCCTCTTCCTGGATTTATCCATTTGTACAACTCATCCTTATAATGACTAGCTCCAACAGAGACGCTTTGCTCTTCTCTATAAATCACCCACATGACCTCCCACAGCACCAGCTAAGTTCAGGGCAACTCTAGATCGCACATCTGTATCTCCTTCTTTTTTTTCCTTCCCTCTAATTTACCCTACACTATGCTCCCTTTCCTTAAAGGGCTAACCGAAGAGATAATTATAGGTGCAGTAGGTAAGGAGCAGGTCATGAAAGGGTGCTGGTGCTGGCGACAGGCTCGTTTTTTTGTTTCCTGCTGCTGCTGGGAATCCGTTTCTAGAGTGAAGGTTCTGAGGTGACAGACACGAGACATTTCATCATTGTCTGTTTCGGCACATCTGTCCTTAATTTAAAAGTGACTCGCAGCAGTAAATGCAGATGCAGACAGCTTTCAAATTCAAACGCAAGGGTTTCCCATTTGCCTTTAGTGTATCCCCAGAGATGTTAAGCAGCTTAATGTTAAAAAGTTTGTTGAAAATAAAGTACTGTATGTTTTACTCATTTACAGATTTGCTGCTTCTTGAAATCTGCTTTTAGTCTGGATTTATGTCCAGGTTTTCACAATTTGCCTTTAAACCTTTTTTTTAAGAAAGCTGGCTTCAAATATGAAAAGGAAAGGAAAATTCTTGCACTCACTCACTCACCGTCTGTACCGCTTTATCCTGTATTCAGGGTCGCGGGGGGCCTGGAGCCCATCCCACGAGACTTAGGGCATGAGGCGGGGTACATCCTGGACAGGGTGCCAATCCAACAAGGGCACACACACACTTATTGGAAACACCAATTAGCCTAATCTGCATGTCTTTGGACTGTGGGATTAAACCGGAGGAAACCCAATAAGGCAGAGGCAGGACTCGAACCCTCGACCCTGGAGGTGCAAGGGGTCTATGCTAACCACTATGCCACCGTGCCGCTTATAAATCCTAATATTAAAAATGATTAGCCAGATAACACTTACAGTAATACACCTTCAACTGCCAACTTCACATGCTAAAAAAAACTGGGTTAATTCAATCAATTCAATTCAATTCAATTAATTCTATCATTTTTCACTTAATAGATTAGAGTTTTAATAAAACACTATAGCGTTCAAGATTTAACAAATTTCAACAACAAATTTCGTTTATTGCTTGTAAAAATATGTATTTTGACAAAACCACTATTCAACTTATAATCATTACTCAATTTTTATGTGCCGTAGACATTTAGTCAATGTTTAAGAAATTGTTGTCATAAAGGTCCTGTATTAAAATGTCTTGACTTTAAAAATAATGGCACCCCTAGTCATTGCACTATCAATTGTACCTTCTTTTTTTTTTTTGACACAATCTAGAGTACGGGTAATACATCACGTACAGTATATACAGAAAAAAAGTATACACATAGTGACGGGAGACGACCAGCACCAGTCAGCATGCTCCTCAGCCAGACAGGAAGTGCTTTAATCACGATCTTCCTGTCAGGCTCTGTCTGAAAGCCCTGTTTTGTCTGCTGAGTGCGCTAACACACTCACCAGCTGTTAGCACCACAGCTGGATCTCAGTGTATATGCGAGTATGTGTGTGTATATGTGTGTGTGCGCGAGGCAGTACAGTAGATTACTAGAGCAGATATTACTCTCAAGTGCTTCCTACAGACCACTGTTATGTCTGCACTTGAGATGGTCTGAGAGATAAGTGACTTTTATAGTCTTCGTGTAATTGTTTATTTTTTTCTTCTTTTTTTTTTTAAGAATAACAAAGGCAGAAAAAAAGTTCATTGAAGACTGCTTTTACTAAAAAATTTTAATAGATTAAATGCAATAATGACAATAAACTATATGGACTAGATAAAAAATATCAGAACCGGTCGATTAGACGTATTCGCCAACGGTTTATTAGGCGGCATGGTGGTATAGTGGTTAGCACTGTCGCCTTGCTGATCCGGGTTCGATTTCCGGCCAGGCTCAATTCCCGTCTTTCTGTGCATGGAGTTTGCATGTTCTCCCCATGCTTGATGGGTTTCCTCCGGGTACTCCGGTTTCCTCCCACAGTTCAAAGATATACAGGTTAGGCTAATTGACGATCCCAAATTGCCTGTAGTGTGTGTATGTGTGTGTGCCCTGTGATGGATTGGCACCCTGTCCAGGGTGTACCCCGCCTCGTGCCCTAAGTCTCCTTGGATAGGCTCCAGGTCCCCGTGACCATGAATAACGGATAAAGCGGTATAGAAGATGAGTGAGTGAGTGATATACTATGTTTTTATGGCTTAGAATTTTTATATGATTCGTTCTCTTGATTTAAAAAAAATCTGTTTATTTGACATTGCAGAAAAACTTAGTTCAGTCCATTCTTTATTCATCACTTATACTGTACATTAATGCACAGTGAAATTCTGTATTCTTCATATATCCAAGCATTTTGTTGGAAGGCAGGGGTCAGAGCACAGGGTAGGGGTTAAGGGCCTTGCTTAAGGGCCCGATGGCGGCAGCCTAGCGGAGCTGGGTCTTGAACCGCCATCCTTCCAATCAGTAAATCAGAACCTTAACACACTGAGCCACCACCCCAAAATCAAAGATACTGGAAACATCGTCTAAAAAAATATTTAAAATGACCTCATATCAATAATTCCATGTTTATATGGAGCATCTTCTATACAAATCAGTGTGTAAACCCTAAAGTGAGCTCATTTAATAGAATCCTGTCATTTGCATTTCTTAGATCTGCTGTTTTCCTTGACTGTGTCTGGTTGCTTTCTTTTTGGGACATTCCAAACTCTTGTGTTGGTCATGCCAAAACCTTGTGCAACGGCTCTAATCGATTTTGCATCTATTTTCAGCATTTAAATAGCTTGCTTTTTTCCAAAATTGTTTTTAGACAGCCCTGTGGTTTCATATTGACTTATCCTTTTTTTTAAAAAAAAACATGTAACTGCAGTCTTCACAGCTGAAACCCAGAGCACATGCCAAGCGTAGGTTTAAACACTATTAAGTGTTTAAACAGTCAATCTAACACGGCACACCTTGGCAACCAGAATCACCTGTCAGTAACGTTTTCCAGTATTTTTGGTCATTTGCAAAATGGGTGGGTTTAAACAACATGTGCCGTGTTCTAAGTTGTTTAACATACAGTAGCTAGATGCAAATACTGTATCATGAAATTTCAGTTTAGCTCATATACATCACATATACATTATCTGTGCAAAAGTCTTCATATTTCATATTAAATGAAATGCTGTACTGTAGATTAAATTATAGATATGGGGACAAATGATTTACTGTGACGGGCTGCAAAATTTAAAAAAATGCTAAAAATTAGTTGTTTATGTAACAACCTCAGCAGCAGCCTCATTTCCCCTCTCGTCTGTTCCAACCACTCAGCATCCAGCATCACCAGTATACTAATCACTGGCCTGATCACCTGTTTCTCATGCTATAAGTTAGATGTTTTTTCTCTATGCTTGAATGATCCCTAGGTCACCGTGTAGCTTAACAAACAAAAAAGCCTGGAAAACTATTCCTCAAGACTACATTAAAGAAATCCAAGAAAAAATCGAGCAAAATACTTTTCAAACAAAATACTTGCTCGATACTTTTGCACAGTAACGCACATCCTTTAATCCAAAGACCAAATGGTTTCAGTGTATAGCAAAAAAATAATAAATAAATAAAAAATTGGCCTTACTGTTCCAATACTTTTTGAGCAGCGTAAACAACATTCAGATAGTTATTATTAGTGGGAGGGTCATACAGTTTGTCTAATGTTTTGTCTCATGACGATCACACACACAGAGATTGTTCTGAACTGTACTTAATAATGATTTAGGAATAGATTTTCTAATTGTTCATAATACTTGAAAATGCTGGCAGTCACTCCTGAAAGCAGGTAGAGAGTGAGATAAAGTCAGGGGTTAGAGATACGTCTCTGAAAGGGAGATGAAACTGACGTCATCCTGTTTTTCTTGGTCATATCACACCTACGCTTTCTTGGTCATATCACACAAACACTTCGAACAGTAGTCTTAGTGTTCTGAGTTATCAGAGCAAAACTCAGCTCGGGGTGAAACACACGAGCATTGATGGGTGTGACAGTTTGCTCTGTGATATTCAACAAACACTGTGCAGCCATGGCAACATAATCGATGTGAACAACCTGACAAAAAGTGACACACTGCTATGGAAATAGAGACTTAGTACCAAAAAAAAAAGGTGTGTAAATACAGTATATACAGTGTGTGCCTCAGTGCAGCATTCAACCATATATCGTTGTTTACTAATGCATAGAAATTATGACTTTATACACCAATTGTTTTGGTAAGTAATAATGTGCATATATATATATATATATATATATATACTCATATTATTTGTTGATTTACAAATAATATGAGTAAACAAATAATAATGTAACATAATTTAACATAACATAATGCAATGTAACGTAATGTAATAAAATGGCAAATATATCACCATATTCAAAACAGAACACTTTTCAGATAAAAAACACAAATGAGACGATCTGCAATAATCTACTGAAACCAAACAGTAAGGGGGGAAAAAATCTGTAAAATGTTGTAACGTACCTCGTGATTTTATTATAAAATGCACATTTATATGCAGTAAAGCCGTACTTGTATGGGATCATCAGTACCTGGTGACCTCTAGTCATGTGTAATGATTGATCTTAATCTCGTGTGAATCAGCCATGTCTGTAATTTTGTGGGGTAAAGTAAAAATTACCCCGCAAATGCCCTGTGATAATATCAGTCCTGTGTGAATCAGCATGTCTGTGATTTGGCCAGGATTTGGTGGGGTCGTATATAATTTTTAGGTTAGGTTTAGGTCATATTATTTTTTAGGGTATAATTTTAAAGGTTTTGATTCCTGTGCACCTTTTTATCCATCTTGGAGTGCCGGGTCACATCGCTATACTCCATACAACAGTACAATGTGAGAAAGCTGAAAACCATCACAAGAGCGAAAGCAAAAAAGAATGATTAGATGGAGATGGATGACATGTATAGCAGCATGCGGTAAGGAACACTCTTATGTTTATATCATACAGCTAGATCGATAATGACAAGTGTTTTTCAATTCAGATGAAATTAAGAAGTGTGGGGGGGCGGGGGGGGGGGGTAATTTCTAAACCACAGCTCCCCAGATAATACTAATCCAGTGTGAATAGGGCTTAAGACACAGACGTTTCCAGTTCTCTTGTGTCTTAATATCAAAATACTTATATATCACATACAGTACTTCTCTCCTTCTGATATTAGCCATCTTGATTTCTGCTAAAGCTGTTCCTCTACTGTGTTTAAGATTGAGTAACTGATTGTAGCACAAATTTCTTCTGACCTAACTGATGTGGTCGGTGTTCTTAACCTAGACATGATCTGACCCAGACAGGATTAAAGTATGGTTTTATGCACTATGCTATGAATCTATAATAATCACTTCATCTTCTTTATATCCGCCGTCTTGGCCTGTAAATGTGCCATTTATTCAGGATTACTTCTAGATTGTTGAGGTGTCAAAAGGAAGCAGCAGAGATAAACTGTGCATTATTCCAATCATGTTTTTCCTCACACCGCAAATTCCAAAGTCATGAATTCATCATCTGGACTTCACTTTGGCTCTAGGTGTTCATGTGACCGGCCCACTGATAAGCCGATAGCTGTTATATGTATTACACGTCATTCTACTCCGTGTTTGCGCTAATGTTCTACAAAACATTAACTTTGCCCCTCTTGAGTCAGAACTCTAGTTTTGGTTGAGATAATGCATGCACAACCATAGTCTACTTTCCCCTTAGAGATATACAGTAGATATCGTTCTGTCTAAAAAGAAATCGCATACTTTTATTGACCGCCTTTAGCTTTGGTTATAGTGCGCAGTGTGGTGGTGAATTCATGTGTGAAAATGATTCCTCGTGCTCCCACAATCACCATCACAATTTGAATCCTGGAATATGCCAGTGCCATCAGGGAAGAAAAACTCCACTGACGTGATGATCTGGTTATTCAGTACATTCAGGTCGTCAGCTGACTTTATTTTATTGCCACATAATGTTGATGAGTCTAGAGCTGAGCAACTGAAGCAACCCCAGATCATAACACTGCCTCAAGAGGCTTGTACAGTGGACACTATGCATGTTGCTTCATGCACTTCCCTTCTTACCCTGACACGCCCATTATGCACAAATGGGGTCAAACTGAACTCATCAGACCACATGACCGTTTCCCATTGCACCAAAGTCCAATTATTATGATTCCTAGCTATTTTAAGTGTTTTTTCCTGATTAGTCCCACTGTCAAGTGGTTTTGTTATACAGCTGTTTTGTTTTCTGGAAGTTCTCATTACATTGTGTGCATATGGAAACGCTTTTACTGTCACTATGAAACATAATGCTGATTTCCATTGTCGATTTGTTTTAATAATTAATTTTTTTACCATGCATCTTTACTAAGCATTTAAGTTGATGATTTTTTTTTTCTGACCGCATTTCTTCAGTGAAGTTTTGGGTATTAATAATGTGTTGGAAATTGTATGTGGTACTTCAGTATACAAATTTCATTCATTCCAGAGGTGAGTTCTTAAAGCGAAAATTCGTGTTGCGAAACACATTTTCCCATAGAAAATAATGTAAATTCAGGTAATCCGTTCCAGCCACCCAAAAATGTTACCAATATTACCAATTTCCAACACTATAATCATGTTTTTGCATATGAAAAACAATCATAACACTTAGAAAAGACATGTAAATGAAGTAAAATATGAAATAAATAGACTTTAAATCTCACTTAACTTTAATTTATGATTCCTCTTGGTACCAGCTGTTTTAAAAACAGAACTGAAAGTAGCTCCCTTCTTGCTACCATCCTTGCTAACATTCTTGGGACACATGGTGCTATGTCTTCACTAAATCTAGCACAAAATGCAAAAAAAATGGCACCCAGACGTACAGCAACTTAGCTGGCGCTTGGCTCGTTCGCTTGAATGCCGAAAATGCTTTGCTTGCAAAATTTCCGTACTTAAGGTAAAAATTCGTGATGCGGGGCATTTGTATGCCGAGGTACCATTGTAATATTTCAAATCTCCTTTTTTCTTTTTGGTGCTTGATGCAGGCCAATATATTTTTTTTGTCCAGTCAGTGTATTTTGATGAACAAACATGGTGATGGAGGACAATAAGTAGCAATAGAGTGGTGTAATGAGGTACGAGGGTATGACCGCACTGTAGTATAATCATTTGTAGCACTACTAGTATAATGCTAGCTTATTGCCAGCAGACTGCATAATAAAACAATAATAAAACTTAATGACCATGACTTCATGTAATTAGTGAAATTAAGTTACTCACCAGAAATCATGTTTTATAGACCTAGCCGACCCCACTGAATGATATCTTATTAATCCGACAGCGCTGTTCTTTTGGCATGTGGGTTCTGCTATTCAATGGCATCACACATTCATTGTTCTTCTGGGGAAAAGACTATTCAGTAAACACTCCATTGCATCATGTAGAGACCAGTGAAACCTAGATCTTCATGCTGATTGGAGACGTCTCAGGAACTGGAACCTCAGGACAGTCCTGTATTTATGTGTGCGCTCCTACAGCGCCTGGGTGAAGATGTACACAGATAGAGTGATGTGGGCTGAAGCTGGAGATAGAGCTTTACAGACTGCACAATGCGGGTGATACAGTGCATTCCTCCATTTCTTTGTTTCTCATTTACTTCACTTCAGGACTGGAAATGGACAGACATGCATTTAAATTATAAAACTGAGTCTAATGAAGTTAAATTCATTTCTAAGATTCTCTGCATAATCGAATCCCACCTCTGTGAGAATGTACGAGCCAATGAGCCATTTTTGTTTTTTTCTTACTTTTTCTTCCTTACATTCAGTTCACTAAAATCAAAGACTTTACCTGTTAATTTCTTTCTTACTTACTTTTCATTTATTCTTCTTTCTTTCCTTTTAAAGTGAAACTTCTTTCTTTCCTTTTTTTCACAGTTCTGCTTTCTTCTTCTTCTTCTTCTTCTTATTATTATTTGTTAGTTTGTTTTATTTCTATGGAACTCTTTCTTTCTTTCTTTCTTTCTTTCTTTCTTTCTTTCTATCTTTTCTTTCTCCTGAGGAGGTCATGCTGAAGGCACAGTGTGTTTTTCAGATGTGTGTAGAGCTGTAATGCTGAGGAAATACTATGTATTTTAGATACTTGGACTAAAAATCAACAAAATAACATTTAAAGCTGATTGTGTTGCACAAAATGTTCTCAACTAGTGATATACAAAATGATCTAAGCCTTTATTCCTGACTAATGAATGAAAGAGTTCCGAGTACATTCTGAGCTCTACGTGACCCTCAGGCCATCTTTTCTTGCTTTTTGGTTCGGTTTAAGTATGTGCAAAAGGAAACTGAACCAACTAACAATCTCATTCCCTGGCTCATGTGATGCTCTTCTCCCAGTCTTTCTGATTCCTGACTGTGACACTCGAGGACTCTGAGGTTGAAGTGGAATGTTACTGTGTGGAAAAATAAATGCTTCGTCATCCATGTTTGTTTCGGGTTGGCAGGAGCTGGCCTTCACCACTCCACTGTTCTAGCTGCTGGGTTTAACTGGGTTTACATTGTGTCAGGCTCAGTGATGGAGGAGAGAGTATATTTAGCAGTGCTGAAGAGTTTTAGCTAACTGCTACTTCTCTATGTGCCCGAGGTGATGTAGGGCAAAGACGGCACTACTCTTCATCATGCACACTCTTCATTAACTACTCTTCATCATGCACACTCTTCATTAACTACTCTTCATCATGCACACTCTTCATTAACTGCTCTTCATCATGCACACTCTTCATTAACTGCTCTTCATCATGCACACTCTTCATTAACTACTCTTCATCATGCACACTCTTCATTAACTACTCTTCGTCATGCACAC
>JAQQZS010000004.1:7570977-7584006 GCA_030068045.1 Platyallabes tihoni | reverse complement strand
ACAGATACTGATTCAAGAGGAATGTACTGAAATTCAACACCTCCCGTAGACTTTTCTTATTTTGATCATTGCTTTTCTTGGTGGCTGTTCTTTTTCCTCTTACTGAAGATTTTTCAGCTGAAAGCTACAGTGCTGATTCAATGGAAAAAAAAAACAAAACAAAACAGAAGAAAGAGCTACAGTAAAATTTTGATTTGGAATATATATATAAAAAAAGTTTACATTTAATTACAAACCAAATTAATAATAATACAATAATACCAAACTAACAGTAAACAGGGGCTTGTGTGTTCTCATGCTCACTCTTGGACACGAGTGAAAGCGTGCACATGTGTGTTAAACATAAATGCCGTCAACCCTTGAGAATACTGCGTCTCCCTGGTTCGGATTTGCGCCCCATGAGTCGTCTTGGAGTGTGTGTGTGGGGAGATTAGAGAGGATATAGCTGCCATTGGGGACAGTAACACAAAACACTGCTGCGGAACCACAGGGGTCCCAAAACACACATAAATACAAGTCCGCTCTGTGCCGAGCTTATAGTCCATGTAGAGCCTGAGAGCTCCCTATACCATGGTTTCCTTCCTCTTGCCCAGAGAGCAGAGTATGCGCTTGTCCTTTTTAGATTTCCTTGGCGAGCTAGACGACGTGGGCGACAAGGATGAGGAAGACGACGAAGAAGAGGATGATGTGGAGATGGTGGAGGATGTGGGGCTGGGGGGCTCCGGGCTTTGAGGCTGGTTCTCGTCGGTCTCCTCCATGTGGATGATTGCGGAGGCTGTGGAGGCGCGGCATTCAGAGCAGGGGTCAGTGGAGACTTCGCTCTGGATGACCGACATGGCACTGCGCAGACAGTTCAGCCACTGCTGCTTGTGGAATATGTCGTTGACTTGAAGGGTGTGTGATTGACCCTGTGTTGGGTCCTGGAAACGCACACGGAAGATGTTCTTGGCTGCAAGACGACAGAAAGTGGTGTTAAAATAAAATAAAATAAAAAAGTCTTCAAGCCAGTGCTCGTAAATCAGCTCTAATTAAAAAAAAAAAAACGGTGTGTGGGGGTTTACCTTTGTCAGAGTTGCTGAAAGCCCCTCTGAAGGAGCCGCCCATGCGAACATCTCCGTCCTGCAGGTCCTCCAGCACCAGGTCCTGCACTGGAATGGGCTGACGGTACACCTGGAAGCACTGGCGTTCGTTCCGGACCACGGGCCGCGTCAGTACCAGGACTTCAGTAAACAGGAACACGTGTAGCTTCTGCAAAGGAACGCACAAGGGTTTGGTTAAATAAAATAAAAAACACTGATATCATGAACAGAATGAATCATGGGTCCAAAGTGTTAGTCATAACTGACATAAGATCTGTTTAAAGAGCGATAAAGTTTAAGTGCAAAAAGTATGAACGTGCGCGACTCACCGTGCCACTCTTGTTGCGCAGTTCGCCATGGCAGAGAAGGCTCTTGCACTGCTCAATACGTGGATCTTTCTGTTTGTCTTCCAGGTACTCCAGTTTATCTATGTAGTACTGGCACTCCGACTCGCCTTTCTTCATGTTTATGTCAGAAAGCACACCTTGAATTATGCTGACCTGTGAATGTGCAAACACACAAAGTTCATTCTCTAATTTCTAAGAATTCTCTACAAATATAGTGTGTGAAAATCTCTCTCGAGTATACTTACAGCTTTCTCAAGGCTGGCGGTGTCGGGGTGTTCAGGTGGCGTATGTCTGAGGATCTCCTTCAGCAGGAGCGGGTATTTGACCAGCCGTGATCGGGGGATGTCGAGGAAGCTCCACAGGTCCAGCTTTCTGCTGAAGGGTGACTCGAGGCAGCGCTGCAGGAAGTCTTGCACTTTTGGATCCTGCTTTTTCTGGTCCAGCAGGGCTTTGGCTGCCAGCTGGTTGCTGCAGTATTTCCGGTATGCATTCAGTCTGGGCAGCTATAAGAGGTAATAGAGGGTCATTAAATCAAAGTCACACGAAAAGATGCTTTTAGGAACACTGTGAAAGAGAAAAAAGAAAGACGATTCTTACCCAGTCGACTACGATCTGGCCGATCTCTCCGACTGTCCCATCGGGGCCCGTTGCTCTGGCTAGCTGCGCCAACAAATCTGAAAAGAAGAACAAGAAGGTGTTAGGTGCCCTGAATGTCAAACACGAACCCAAAGCCAAAGTCAGATGAGAGAAATGGATTGTTGTGCTCACCTTCATGAAGTGGAATGTAAGCATCCAGATCTCCAAAGATGGCAGTCAGCTCTTCTTCGGACATGATCGATAGTTTCAACATCGGGTCGTGGTACGCCTGTTAAACGATAAAGCCGATCAGTTTATAACAGTCCCATGGTAACATCATTCTAAACTCATCATGTTACACAACGTGTTTGCATTCTTACAAGTGTTAATCCGTAATCAGTACTAACCTTGCGGGCGAGCTGGAGGTCCTCGATCAGGTCATGCTCACCTCGAGACAGCTCGAATATCGCCTGCGTAATTACAAATAAAAACAAGGAGTTATTTTGAGCATGGTACATTTGCTGCCAAAACAAATGCCAAGAATCCGAAGTAATTCAGATTTATGCTGGCTTAGTCTGGATAAACTAAATGTTTTTAGTTTGCAGATTCAGATAGTGCTATAGAAGTTTATCTTAATGCTTACTGGAAATACTGAAAAGACTCTCGGAGAGGCCTAAGTCTGTGTGCAACACCACCAAGACTGTGTTAGCTTGGTGGTGTGATGCACAGATGTGAAAATCTAGTCGAGACGCTCCATTTCCAGTCATTTCAGCCAGAGTACACACCGAAAGAATTTATATGTTTTTTAAAAATGAAACTAATTAGGAAGCACCAGGAAAGCATTTAAGCCAAGTGCCCTCAGGGTTTAATAATAAGTCAGCACAATCTGATTCAGTAGTGTCTCAGACAGGATGGATTTACTAGTCTGGGTTGCATGCTGCCATCTGTTTTTTCCAGCTCTTGCTGTACTCACCTCTTGTCTCTTTATCTCCTTTGTGGAGAAGGCTCCTTTCTGGTGCACATCCAGGGTTTCGGACCAGAGGGTGCTGTTACGGCGCTTGGGTGGTGTGGGTGCTGCAGCCTTGCTGCCTGCTTTTTGCTGGGGCACGCCCGGGGAGCGTCCGTCACCCCGCAGTGAAGCCTGCAGGGTCTGACCGAACCGCCGGACGGCCCCATTCTTCACGGGGGAGATGAGGTTCGCCAGCGAGGTGACCCGGCCCAGTGGCCGCACACGCTTAGTACTGGGTTCCTGTTTAAGACAGAGAGGGGGAAAATACATTCATTATTGAATTGACACAAAAACAATTATAGCACTGATATAGCCAGAGGTCAGCTATGCTCTTAAAAAGAAGGCTTAACAATTCACCGTACTTTTTTTTTTCTTAGAATCCCCTAGCTAGAGGGGGAAAATGGGAGAGCAAAAGGGGAGATTACTGGGGGGTGGATTTGTGGTCAGACTGGCTGCCATTTCTTGGGCTGCAGAAATTAGAGCCTCTAGAGGCAACAGCTGTTGGACACATCATGAGGGAGTCCCCTCAGCAAGGAGGAAGCACAAAGGCTTCTTCTTTCTGCCTGCTGCCATGGAGTTCAGGGGGTCTATAGGCATGTGTGGAATCTACAAGACCTCTGTTCTCAGCTGTCCTATTCTGACTTTAAGAGACACATGCGCTAACCGCCCTGTTTGAATGTTTAATTCACTTACTTGTCTTGTTCAACTAACCCAACAGCTCATAATCCCCTCTGAATGTATATCTTCCCTTTTGGCGACCTGTTAGTGAGGGCAGGGGAAAAGACCCAGGTTTGATAAACATTGCACGCTTATTTGCCGAACCCCCCACGTCTCGGCAGTCTGTCTTTCCTCCTCTTCTTCCTTATAACCCTCCAGTGCAGCTGACAGCCTCGTGTTCAGACAGACCCTGCAGGCCTCTTGCGTGAGAGGGAGAAGCACACCCGAACCCCTGTAAAAACAGCAATTCAGCCCCAAACCATAACGACTGGGACTCGAGCCAAACCGTACAAACCAAAGCAAAGGGGGGGGAATCAAAGCAAAACAAACCTGACAAGGTGATTTCATACTGGCAGACCCAGCAGGATTACTTTATACCATAATCACAGTCCCAAATCACTCAAGGGCTTTCGGGCCTGGGGAAAAAAAAAAACGCTCTATGCGTATATCTTAAAAGCATGATTCAGACAAATTACTGTGTGTACTCTTTTTGAAAGGTGCTATTAAATATGGATGCCTGGCTTTCTCCCCAGTGAGGGAGAGAATGAGACTGTGTTCAGTTTGGCACAGGAAACCTAGAGAACAGATCCACCATTCAGACTCAGACTGCTTTAAACAGCTGCAAAGCAGTTCTTCTAGTTTACATTATCCAGAATGCCATCTGAGGTAGCGTTATGCTTTGCTAACCGGGACCACCAGAGGACTACTGTCCTGCCGGACTAAATAATCCGCCTCTCCTGTGACAATATACATGGGAGACCACAACCAAGCATTTTATACTGTGTGTCTTCCAGCAAAAGTTTGATGGACAGTGATCCTGCAGTCAGGTGGAAGGCTTTATGTTATTTACTTTTATTTTTTTGAGATGACTGAGTAAATTAGAATTGAATCTCAATCCTCTTGCTGAAGTTAGCAACCTTACACAATCTGTGCGCTAACAATACCACTGTAGATTTCTTTGGAACATACAACAAGCAGGCAGGCAGGACTATTTCTGACTGGGACACGACCCCTTCAAGACAGAGTTTTGAAGCAGGAACTGGATTCACAAAGCCCTGAGACTAAATTACAGTACAGTAGGTTGAGATTGCAAGGTTGGTGTTGTTGGGGGAAGGACAGTGTGAGAATCCTTGGGCTCCCCTGCTGATAGACAATTGGCTTTCAATACAGACCACATTGTTAAACTGCTGATTAAACAAGAAGTGGTGGTGAAAGTATGCCAAAAAGGTATGTGGAACAGATTAAGTCAATGAACAATTTCTGAAATGCCTCATTCACAATTCTTTTCAACTTCCCATTCAGATTTCCTGGCATACCAGCCACTTCTCCTTTCTCACTTCCGAAACAAACCGTAAAAAGGGGAATAAGAGCTCAAAGAAGTTGCTCTTATCTAATCCTGCTTCCCCATGGTGTTTGCCTGGGGTTAGGCACACCTAAGTCAGGGACTCTACTTTTCTCTGTGAACTGCTGGAATGCTTTTATTCTCAGTGTGTGTGTGCAGCACACACGCAGCCCTTGAGGCCTTACCAGGGTCTGCTTTACCTGCTCTTCAGGTCTGCAGTAGTTCATTATAACTGCTTGTTCAGGCACATCCAGCTTGTCAAGGCTGACTTTAAAGGCAGAACTACTCAAAACAACCATTTAATCCTGCGGATGAACTTTGTCCTCCTTAGGAGTTTGCACGCACACCTTGGAGAAACACACCTGTAGCACTTACCAGGGCAAAGATCTCATTCTACTGATAACATTTTAGGTCACAAATCGTATGATGTAATTTGCAGAGAAAAAAAAAAAGCTTGACTGTTGAAATTGTACGAGGCTCACCTCAAGTTCTTTGCACACTTGGTTCTGATAGTCTATTTTCTGTAGAGTCCGTTTGATAGGCACCACACCAGGTTCATCGTAAGCCACCATTTCTTTGAATAAAATCCACGGGTAAAGATCTGCTTTTCCCAAGAGGTTATCCACAAATGTAATCCGCAAAAAAGAGAAAACTTAAAAAAAATAAAAAAGTAAAGCAGTGAAAGAGTTTTTTTTGTTGTTTTTTTTAACAAAAAAACAACAACCGTCCTTTGTCCACCTAATGCTTCATTGTCAGCGTCAGCGGTGCTGCCTAACTTCTAATCTAAACGCACACTCGGTGTGCTCTCTAAAGCTCTAACTTTGTTCTGTTGGATGTGGAAACTCAAATACTCTGTGTGGGAGGGACCAGAGAGCAAAGTCCACCCATTTTTAAACAGAGGTGGGAATAAGCAAAGCAACTTGAAACAGTCAGGCTCCCCTGAGCGTACTGTCGCACCATGTCTTTCTTTTTTTTAAAACTGCCACAGGCTTGGCAACTGTCCTCTAACTTTTCTTTGGAATATTTACTGCATCACTCAAACGTCAAGCCATCCAGAGAATTTTACTAGAAGGTCCATATTTGTTATGAAGAATCCACCGGATTCAATTGATGCAATTTAGATTTACTAGATTTATTGCAGTGAATGTGGTAAAATGTTTCCTTGAAATTGTACCTTTTCTCCGAATCATTAAACATTCAGTTTGATCAGTAAGTGCAAATTAATCACATAAATTGTGAAATAACATTCTTCAAGATAACGAAAAAGCAATTGTTTCAGGTACTGGCATGGTGCAGCGTTTTGGGAAAACTCATTTGGAAATAAATTAAAAAAAAAAAAAGAATGCAACCATTTCACACTTCTTTGAACAGGTTTCATTGTCCACAAACAAAAAAATTAATTTCCCCTTCAAGTTGCTGACCAGTGAGAGACGAAAAAGGCAATGGAGCGTATCGTAACGGGAGTGGGAGGGAGTCCTGTGTGGGTAAAAGCGGATTAGAGTGGCAGTCTCTTTGAGGTGTTAAAGCTGTGTGTCTGTACTGAAGAAGGGAATCGTTATCAGGTACGGGGGGGAAGGGAGAGATGATCAATATAAATATCAGTAAAGAGGTAGGGCTACAACAACAAACAGCTCGCTGCTCTCTGTCTCTCTCCCCGAATTGATTAAAACAATAGGAATGGGGTTTACGGGTAACACTGAGTTTCGCTGTACAGAAGTGAGAAACTAAACTGGGCCACAAGAAAACAAAAAGCAGAAGACAACTGAATAACCAATTCATCTACATCTGTATGGAGGACATGAGTGACACCTGAGGTGTGCTGCACAGACAGCCTAAGCCTTTTGAGTACACGTTTACTGCTTTGCTTCTTTCCAATACAGCGAGGACTATGAGCTTCAGCTGTGCAAATGGACCTGTGCATTGTTTGTGCGAGGGTTTGGTGTAAAATGGTGTAAATAAGGCTTCTGAATGTGTCCTGAGCAAATGGAGAAACGGTGGTTTAGTGTCCGCTCACCCCGCTGTGTCAATAGTGAAGTGTGAAATCTTGTGTTTGCATGGGAAGCTGCTCGAGGGGTTTAGGGTTATGTGTACATGTGCATGCCTAGTCAGGCTGGCGTAGGACGGCAATGTACGTGACGGTACTGTTTTGACGAGGGGTGTGATGGACATTTTGGACAGCAGACAGGGCAGAACCTGCCCTGTAGGAGGCAGAGAACAGGTCACGCTGCAACACCCAGACAGCTGGAGAAATAGGTGTGAAACACAAACATGTCGACTCTGCAGGCACTACTCAGGCACACGCATGGTTGAGTCACCACATTAGAGCTCGGCAGAACCAGACTGAGCTATCTGTTGCTTTAGACTTTTTTTTTTTTTAACGCTTTAAAAGTTGTCCATTTTTTTTAACTAAATGGTTAATCCTTAATTGTCATATAGCTATCACCTAACTTGATTAGTAAAAAGAATGGGAGGGGGGGGATTATTGAGGAATTATGTATTGTAGATAAAGATTCCAACACTTTATTAATAAAGGACAATAAATACAGAAAATGAATGCCCTGTAGCAAACAACCTTTATTTCTTCACAAATGCCAGCTTTGTTAGGTAGTTGGGGTCAGAGCGCACGGTACCTAGTTAGTACCCTAATAACCCCACTGTAGGATATATCCAAATGATGGAAACATTTTTAAGTTGCTCTGGATAAGAGCGTCTGCCAAATGGCTAAATGCAAACGTCTTAGCTTCTGACGAAACTCATGGAAGGCAAATGTATATGAAATGCCGCAGATCAGGTCATTTATTTAACAGAAACTGAGTCTAAACTGAAAAAGAGTTCAGAACTGAGGGTCTTGCCCCCTCTGAGTTGAGCTGACTGCTGCCCTCTTCTGGTGGTCAGTTCAACTTATAATAATCTTAACCGTTTTATTTAGTTGACGGTTGTCTAACTGAAATTAACAGGATGTTTAAGGGACTGAGGACTATTTCTCTGATGAGCTTTATTTCTCTGATGTTGCGTTACGTCTCGACACCAGAGACATCTGATTCAGTGTTAATTATTCACAGAGCCTCCTCCTTATTACATCAGCGCAGTCCAAATCCATACTAGAGCACAAATGCTTAAAACAAACAAAAAAAATCATCACGCAACCATGGTGATGTTACGGGACTAATCATAAAGGAGTGATCATACGCATGGTCTAGCAGGACACCTGCTTTCAAAACAGATGACTCTGTACGCAAGTCTGATTTTTTAGCAGACAGGATGAGCCCACGTCCCGCGTACAGTTACGGTCACTGGGCAAGTCTGTACAATGTTTGTGCTTGTGTGGAAAGCTATTAATGCAAAGGAGCTCTTGTTCTACTTCTGCTTTTAATCTAAACTTACGCTTTCCCAGAAATATCCGTCTTCCACTACAGATCCAAATTCAAAAATGTTCACACACTACACATAAGCATGAATCATATCTTTCTTGTAAATAACCAGTGAAGATCTTTCCATATTTCTGATTACTAGTCCTGTCTACGCCATCCGGTTATGAGGTGCGAAAGTGAAAGCAAACACACCCTGCAAACAGGAACTGAAGGGAGAAGGTGTGTTCATCATCAACTATAGTTCCTAAGTACTTTATCAGGAGCTTAGATGGATACAGCAGATGGATGTATAGATAGGTAGGTAGATAGATCTCAAAGATTCCAGAAGAAAAGATAAAGTTTATATTTTTGATGCATAAATAAATAAATATATTTAGAGGCCAAGATTCAGACTCTCTAAGCCTACTGCACCTCACGAGGCAAAATCTGAGGCAAGATCTGGCTGATGTAGATCAATTTTTACTGTGTGGCTTATTCACTGTGTACAGATATCAGAGAATCTGTTAACCTCAGTAGGCCTAAATGATCGAGTTGGACGTGAACAGATTTATGGGGAAACTGTTCGAAGGATTTGAATTCCTGAAACTTCCATAAACAGAGAAGAACTTTTGTTGTTTTACTCAGGAGTGTGTGTTAATTTACATACAAGATGACCAATTCCCATAATCCTCAACTGACTCGCATTTTGATATTCAATTTTTCTTTTTTAAAAAAAAAAAAACAAGTCTCCTATAGTTTCAAAATATATGTTTAAATTTAGGTAGACATGCTGTCTTCTTATTATTTAGGGCACTTAAGAAGAAATGGGCTGAGTGGGTGGGTCCTACAGTAGAAGCTGAGGTGGCGCTAATGGAAAATTTCTGCTCATTTGCTTTGGATTCACCATATCGTCACTGCATACACTTAAACGTCCATTATGTGACAAATTTTATTTTGGATTCGATGTTTTTAAATACGAGGAGTGTTCAAAGTCAAATTGGTACTTGTGATGACATTTCTCGTGAATGAACGTGTAACACTAATTGATATATGCAAGAAGACTTCAAGCAGCAAATTATGGCGAGGAGCCAGAGTAAAAAATTTGAATGTTGCAAACATTTAAATGAATGCTGTTAGGCCGTGAATGACGATCCTGACTGAGGTGGCCCAGAGCCAACTGGAGTCGTTCCTATGAACACAAAGTGAGTGCAACGCCTGATCCTTAAAAAAAATAATAATTAAAAAAATCGATGGATAACTTCTCTCAACTTGTGGAAGAGACACATCTGTCTGTAGGAATATGTATTAAAGGACATACATTAAGGATGCACATTAAAGGACCTTGGTTGGGGGTTGTTGTCACATCCTCGTACAATGTTAATCTCACTTCAAGCCATCTCTACATGTGTGATCTTTTAAAGGAGTTCCTGGCAGGCCAGGACTTCGGATGTGTAGGAAACTTTCTACACTGATGGTATCCAAGCACTAGTGAATCGCTGGGATAAGTGCATTAGTGTAGCAGAGGATTATATCCAGAAATAATGCTGTTGTTGTTGTTAGTCTTTCGGCTGCTCCTGTAGGAGTTTTTACTCTTACAACTGTGTTCTGTCATTCTGCACATTCAAAAGGCCCGGTTTGACTTGAACATCCCTTCAAGTCAATATGGTTTCATTTAATAAAGGCTCGAAACTTTCAGCCTTAACCCTACATCTAATCTCTGGACCTTGAGCATGTGCATCATGGGGAATCTTCTCTGCACTTTCTTTTTCAGTGTATCACCAGAAGTATTAGACTATCAATTACTCAGCAGTTTAAGAACGTTGACTAAGGGAGCACGCCCACAAAACAGAACCTGTTGCTACCAAACAGAACAATTAACCAATACCCTTCCACACACCCCTCACTGTAAACAGACTCTTACACAACACTGTCTATACTAAATGGTCCCAGGCAAACATAAACTGAAAATGGACACTTCCATGCCACTGCAGGTTCACACTTGTTCTCACTTTTTTACCTGAGCAATTTATTTCATTTCATTATCTGTCATTCATTTAGCAATTAATATAACATTTGTATTATTTTCTGGGAACATACATTTACCAGACAGATGACTAACTTGTCAGAACACTCAATGCTTTAAAGGAATATTAGAGATTCAGTTTCAATTTCTCCCGTGACCCTGAATACAGGATACAGCGGTATAGAAGATGAGTGAGTGAGTTTCAGTTTCTAACTTCTCAATGCAATCAGTGTATGTTTTGACACTCTAAGTAGAAATCTGATAACCTCAACATTACACCTACTTGTAACCTCAACATGTGCGTGGATGATTAAAATATGGCCCGTGTCTCAAAGACGATCATTTCTGATGTCAGTCATTCGATACACAAGGGTGTGTTAACTTATTGACTTTTACTGGCTGACGGTGCCAACAGTTTTGTTTCTCAGTTCAGGTGATACCTGGGGTGGTGGTGGGGGCGGGGGGTTTGTGAACACCTGCAACAGGGGTCCCATCCCCCCTCCCTGAACAAACACGCACGAGGGTGTGTGCTATTGTGTTTGAAAAGGAGGGGGAGGGGCTGGGGTAAGGTTTAGAACTTGGATTAAAAAATTTTTTTTGCAATAATGTTTTCTTGCATTTGATTGATGTGTAAATGATGCACCTTTGCTGCGTCTTATATAACTGTCATGAAAAAAACTGTTGCTATGGGTGTATAAAGAAATAATTCATCCCTGCCAAAAGAGAGAGAATAAAGGATCACAGAGGAAAAAAGAATGAAAATAAAGGATCACAGAGGAAGAGATTTTTCTTTGAAATAAAAATGATATATAAAACATTTCAGGAGAGATTTAATTTAGTTTATAAGAACTTGCCTCGATCACTTCTGCAAAGCAAAAGGATTGTAGAATGCTCTAACTGAAAATGAAATGTGACTGACCTCTCTCTCTCTATGATTATATTATGAATAAGAGTTTTTCTAGCATAGACTATCAACATTTCGGTGTCTAATGATACAATTAATTACATGGAATGATTGCAGTATTACTGTTCTGCCTGACATTTGATCATTATGTCCAATTCCAGTTAAATTCTATTACGTAATTAATAATAAAGGCCCCAAGTTGTTTCTGAATGACTAAATTGTGTGATTTATTTCTTTAGTTATACGTGTTGTTCATGTAGAGACTTGATGTGAATTTGGAAGTTTCATCGGGGCATTAATGAGTTTGTTCAAACAATTTGCGTATTCAGTTATTAATTAGCTGTGATGCTATTTCTGAGACTTTGGAAATAAGATAAGTTCACATTCCCCTGTTTAAACGTATACACACTCACCTTAAAGTCAAAGCTGCACAGACTGACTGCATCTTCGTCTTTGTCCCTGCGTTTCCGTTTCTGTGGAGAGACAAAAGGCTGTTACAATTCAATAAGCACAGACGTCATTTAGAAAACCTAAATATTCTCCCTGGCACACGAAACAGCATTTCCTCAATACACATTCTCACTAAACACTAAGAAAAGAAAGGCTGGACTTTCTCTTCCTCTCTTTCTCATTCATTTAGTTGACTGCCTGTTCAGACGTGGTTGCCTGAAGGCTGGGTGGCTGCTTAAAGCCCACATTACTGTGGTTTACAATGTCCCACACGGAGGCCCATCAAACTCAGGAAGGCCATCATTATCCCCCAGGAGACTTTAGCATATGCACGTGTAAATGTATAGGTGTGTGTGGTGAGGCTCAGCAGGTTAAAAACGTAACCTGTATTGTGTGAGAATGCTCCAGATTCACTACAGGAAGTCATTCCACAAACCTGAGACACTGGTGGCAGTCATGACAGGTTAAGTGGAGACCTGCTTGCAACTTGATAAAGAAAAAGACACGACTTGTCCTCAACTGCCGAGAACACACAAATGGAGAGGCCCATAACTATATTTGTCCAAGGTACAGATCTCAAAAGCTTGCATTACCCATTTGTGAGTACTGCATTAACACCATGCCATGTGTGGGTCTGAGCAGAACGAGTGAGCTTAACGGCTACTTCATCTTCCACCAGTTTTTTCACCAGAGATTTTGTAATGTAATGTGTATTTGATTGGAGAAGTTCTAGGACAGAAATTTGTAGATGTACACATTTGGTATTTGAAACTGAAGACGTTTAAATAAAATTTCAAGAACATAAAATTAACCAAAATAAAAGCTTTGTCAGCGTCTACCTTGGTGGACCAACAGTGAGTTACATTGAATTTTTTTAATTATTGTCCTCCGTTTGCACTAGGAAACAACAAAGCATTAATTTCTAACTACATGTCTAAAACTTGAGCTGTGAGTCAACTGAAATTTACTTGATTTGATGCAAATTCGCTATGACGCAATTCATGATGACGGCGAATGGCTGCCTTGAACGCTTCCTTGGGCCAATCCTAATACCACTAGCTTGCTACACAAACATTTATATTTTTGCTAGTATCATTTCTCATGGGAACAAACGGGCAGTGGTGGCTCAGAGGGCTAAGGCGCTGAGTTACTGATCGGAAGATCGGTGGTTCGAACCCCAGCTCCACCAGGTTGCCACTGTTGGGCCCTTGAGCAAGGCCCTTAACCCCATC
>JAQQZS010000004.1:7537499-7561261 GCA_030068045.1 Platyallabes tihoni | reverse complement strand
TTCCACTAATTTCCTCCCGTTCATTGCGCCCCACCTGTCATGTCTGTATTCCCCACTAGTGGGGCCCCACACTTTGACAACCACTGCGTTAGAGAGATGATTTACTCATAGTAAACATCTCGTTTGGAAAACATTCGTGTCCACTAATACCACAAAAAGTCTAAGATATGAAGGTTTTGATGGTGGTGATGAAGTTAAATAAATAAAAAGCTCCTTCTTGACTGATTTTCTTGGCTAAAGCTCTTTCTTCCACTGCTGGTTCTGTGTGCTCTCTTTCAGTACAGCCAGGGGTCAAAGGTGTAGCTTGTAGTAAAAATATACTGCTGAGGGTCAGGAGTTGCAGCTGAAAGTTGCCTCTGTGTCTCAAAATACTAAAATCAGGAGAATCATAGAGGTGCTGCTTCTACGTTGTGTCCCTTTGCTTTTATAATAAGCTAGTACACTCTTAATGAAAGGCGTTTCATTAGATTTAAGTGAGTTTGGTGCTCATTCAGCCGAAAGAACATTATAGAAGTTGGGTCACGTGATGTCACATGAAGGTGTTCAGTGGGGTTGAGGTCAGGGTTCAGTGCAGGACGACTGAGGTCTTCGACACCATCATGTCTTTTTTTTCCTCGTCATTTAGTCAACGTACTTAGAATTTATCTACTCATTTCCACGATTGATGTTTGAACTCAACCTCAAAAACCCACGTACATGTTGATGAAATGGTCAACAACCCACCTCTCCGAAACTCATCCACCCTTCCTCCCACAGATGCTTGAAGACATGAGATAATGGGACAACGCATCAGAACAATATATATTTCCCCCAGTCTACCGCTTACATCATCCTCTTTACACCCACACGAATGCCACGGGCCTTTTCTGACACGCTCAGAAAGGCAGAACGACAAGCTCAAATCACAATAAGATTAAACCTCATTAAGAATTCCTGTGCGGTAATAAATAAGAAGAGCCCAGGTTAATCTTTTCTACTGACGTCTCTGTGCATATGAATGACCTCCGATGATGTGTGGGTCACACGTGTTGTCTAGGAGTCTTTGGAACTGGGTAGTAAAGCTGATCACGAACGACGCTGACGGCCTACGACTCAAGAACGCAAGTTATAGGGATTATAGAAAAGACTTAATTTCTAAGAAATAAACTGTTAGAAATAAAAAAAGGGGTTCCGTCACTGAAAAAAAGCCTCGAGTGTAAGGATGCAGAGATGGGAGGGACGAGGGGGAGTCATCATATCAGACATTTCCAAGGAGTGCACTGCGCAAACAAGCAGGGTACTTAGTCATTAAGATCACATCATCAGTATGAGAAAAGCCTTTTTTTTCACTAAAGCTCTGACCAGTTTGTAATCACAGATCACTCCATAGCAACAGACCAGACACAATAACCAAACATTTTTATAGTTTTAGTCTCATGAGAAAAGATAAACCCTTAGAGAAACCCTTAGCACGGCATCTATATTTATTTCATTCATCTGAAAAGTGAGTGTATTATTTAAAATCTTTCCCCCCAAACATTGTTCTTAGTTCAGCAATAATTACTCTGAAACAGAAGTGTGTTACATTTTATTTCTCTTTACTGTAAGGTTTGACTCCCTCCAGCAGTAATGCCAGGGTGCTCCCTCGCCACAGAAACTAATAAGCTGCACAACAACAGATTTTTTTAAGACTGTAGGTGACATCAGGTGTACGTGACAGAATGTCCAGGAAGTAACTTCAGTAGTTAAAACAGAGTCCATGAAAGTCCCAGACACAGAATCTGCTTCCTTTTGCTCATACAGTGCATATTTACGGCTTTTTGTAGATGATGGAAAACAAAAGCCAAGAAGAGAACAATTCCTCAACACTACATAAAAAAATTAATTAAAAGAAATCCAAGAATATCTGACAATTTTGAAGCAAAATATGAAAAGAAGGTGACACGCCTTCTGGACACTACTGTTTGTAATGTACTGTACAGTGGCGGCTGGTGCAAAAATGTTTTGGGGCGAAAACAAATTTAAAATGAAACTTTTAATACTCGCCTGTAAATAGCCATTTATCAGGTGATTAAGCATCATTACTACTAGTATAAAATAAAGGCATGACTCACATCAGCTCCGCTTTCCATAAGAAGTGCTGAAAAAGCACGGAGTGTAATCTCGCCCACGATCACTTGACTGCTGCTTAATTAGAAGATCAGGTCGATCTCATCCAGGCTGTTTAACTTTTTCTTTCTTCACCCAATCGCCTTGCGAAGGGGTATTTTAGCAAAGAAATTACAGAATTTTCTCTAATATTTATCTGGCTTCCACGTCAATCACTATTCAATACATTAACTAATTAATCTGCTGACAGTTAATGAGACTTGTTGAGAATGGCCCAATCACATGAGCCCAAATATTTAAAAACATTATTGATTCGCTAAGAATAAAAGGGGCACTGGTGGCTCAGTGGTAGGTGTTTCACCTGCCATGCGGCGCAAGGCCCGGGTTCAATTCCCAGCCAGTGCCCAAACCCCCCAGCCACTGGACGCCAGGCCCAAGCCCGGATAAATGTGAGGGCATCCGGTGTAAAACCTGTGCCAAGTTGTTGTGCGGACTGAATATTCCGCTGTGGCGACCCCATGCCAGGAGCAGCTGAAAGACCAACAACATTCGCCAAGAACAAAAGTGGGAGGGTTCGGATGATTTGAAAATGATCCAATTAGAGCTCAAAAATTTACGTGTATACACAGACACTCGTTTGTCCGGCGCACACCAACACAAATAAGCGTAATACAGTTTAGATTTTTTTATTGTAAATTAATTATATTAAGAAATACAGCGGAGTATTGCGACTAAATGACTTTCATTATTCAAATAAATAATTATGTTGTTAAATAATTACATGTTAAAGTAGCATTCCTCTCTTCGCCCCTTGTTGACCGGCCGCCACTGGTACTGTATGAAATGTTTTTTCAGAAAATCATGATCAATAACAATCAATGCCCGTGTATAATACACGAGTACATAACCGCTACATTTTGTGTGTTAAAAAGTTCAAAACCTCACGTTACTTCATGGGTTGTTCGTTTCTTGAGTGCTGGAACGTTTGCTGAAATTTCACTCAGTTTTTAACAATATTATTGACACCTTTCTGTTATTTATAGCCACACTACAATAAATACAGTACATAACATTATTGGAGGATAATCTATATAGCATAGTACGGCTTCTTGTGTGCGTGTGGTGTGCACACACAGTCATCTCTTCTCTTGTAAAGAGATGACGCATGTTAACATGTTCTGGCGTTATACATACAAGCGTACTCCAAATGCGTCGCAATGTGCTTGTAGGTTTTCTTACTACTGGGAAACCTTTGATCCGACCGTTCCCTGTGTATGGAGCCTTCTGGGACGTCGTGTCATTTATTTTCCTAAACTCACCATGTCTAAAGTTAGATTTAATATTCAATACTTTATTAAGGGTTCATGGGAAAGAGTAAAAAGGTTGGCATGGAACTTGGGAGCTTTCAGTTTCAGTGCCAATGTAAACTCAGTTTACACACTAAATGGACAAAAGTATTTGGCCAAACCTTCAATGACACTGTATCCAAACTGTACGTCAATATGGAGTTGGTACCCCTTTTGCTGCTATAACAGCTTCCACTCTTCTTGGAAGATTTTGTGGGAATTCGTGCCCATTCACTCTGCAAGTCAAGATCAGGCCAGTCAAGTTCTTTCACACCGAACTAAAACAATGTCTTTATAGTCTTTGCTTCATGTTGGAATAAATAAAAAAAGGACCTGCCACAAAGTTGGACTCACAGCATCGTCCAAGATGTCTTGGTATGCTGAAGCATTATAATTGTCTTTTACTGGGGATAACTGAAAGAATTAATTGAAACACCTGAATTCAATACTCAACAGGTTTGGGCAAATACATTTGTCAGTACAGTACAGTGTATCTCTGGCTCTTAACAGAAGCTTTGCTATGATTTGTTTTTGTTTTTTTTAATGCTGAAGCATCATATCCGTGTATGCAGCGACATCATGCGGTGACACGAGGGAATGACACCTGACGACCACCTGCCATTCATTGTAGGTAACTAAATAAAAACCTTGGTTTAAAAAAAGTAAGTTTAATGCTTTGTATTGATTATATGCACTGGTACAACTTCCTTTTTCCCCCTTTCTTTGTTTTTGACGCTTTTTGATATGGGCTTTGTACAGAACATAAAGATGTGCAGTAAACAAATAAGCTAAATGCTAAAATAAAGCTGTAATTTAATTTTTGAGTATGAGAAATGAGAAAGTAAGACAAACAATGTGAATAGCTGATTAGCTACAGGTTTGGAAACACATTTAAACAGAATATAATACGTATTACAATAAAAATAAATAATTGAAAATGACACGTAAACAGAGCAAGAAGCAAATAATACAAGATAAAAAGAAGACCCAGGTATGAATAGCAGGAAGTGAAAACGTGAGAGTTAAAATGAGGTTAAATACTGTTTGTAGTAAATATAGCGAGACCCGGGTTAGCATGCCTGGCTAGCCGCCATGTTCTCGCTCTCTCACCGCTGGCTGTTGTTGTTGCTCTCGGGGGAGGAAGCACCAGACTTTCTCTTGCAGCTCGCCTCTCTCTTTGGCCGCACACTCCTCGTCTGTTGTGTCTCGTCGGTCTCCTCCATTTTAAGCAAGGCTGCAAAAAATATTTACGAATGAAATGTAAACCGGGGGGAAATGTATGTGCCCGAACTGATATGGACTGAGTTTGAAAATTGCGGAAGCTCCAATTGTGACCAATCAGAAAGAGAATAGGTTGTGGTTGCCAGGATACAAGGTCGAATGGGCGGGGTTATTTTGAAAGCGGGTATTCTGTGTACAGTGAAAAGGGCCATTGTCGTGTAACTGACGTTCTGGTGTATGCTCTGTATTTTATTCGCTGTTAACTCAACACTGAACTCATCATCAGCTTGTATGTTTGAATAAGAAGCTGAACTTTTGTGGGGAGAAAAAAAAAAGCTTAAAGGAAAGCCAAGGTTCTGCCACCTGGTGGTTACAAACACAAACTGTTCCTACAGAGATAAAGATGACAACAAAAAACCTCCATGACTCTCTGCCATTTTGCCTTTGAAACTATATTACATTTGACAAACTTGGATTCAAATTTATACATACTAAAAGTTTTTTCCAGTTTAATGGTCTTTTCTGATTTTTATTGTGTAAATCAATGCTGAAATTGTCAAAAATATGCATTAATCTCCTTTGAACAGTTGAGACAGAGATGTACCTGCTCCTTATGTTCTGTAAAGTCTTCATAACGGCTCTAATCTGAGGTAATGTTTGTTAATTGGTGATTTCTGAGGTAACTGGCAACTCTAAATGAACTCTGCAGCAGAGTTTTGGTCTTGATTTCCTGTGAAGGTCTTCGTGAGAGACAGTTTCATCATCATGGTGCTTGATGGGTTTTGCAAATGCACTTGATACTGTTCTTGCAAGAACTATTCCAGAACAGATGACCTCCGGGTCTTAAAATAACACCTGACTGTAGCTGTTGTTACATAATTAGCTAATTTCATATGTGTTATTTCATAGTTTGCAGAATATAGAAAATGAATCACTAAACAAAAGCAAAGAAATTTGCTATATATGTCTGTAGATGTGTGACAAAAAATGTATGCTCACTTCAGAAGAATGTAAAAATATTAAATATTTTAATACATATGTTATTGCTATACATTATATATTTATATATGTGATAATATTCTGATAATAATATGATAATAATGTACGTCATACTATTATTTTTCTTTTCCCGAAGTATGTATATATTTTTTGGCTGCCTCTGTATATAAGGTGATTCAAGGCAAGGCAAGTTTATTTGTATAGCACAGTTCATACACAATGGTAATTCAAAGTGCTTTACATAAAAGCGAAAAAAATAATCATAAGAAGAAATAGAAAATAATAGCACTAAAACTTTTAAAATTATGTAAATTTGATTTTTAAAAAAACAGTTTGTAGTCGCACTTTTAAAAACTACTTAAAATTTGATTTAGAATCAAAATAAAACAGTTGAAAATATAAGAAACAAAAAAAAAAGTGCAGATTCACTCGAAAGAGGCCCCGAATATTCTATATTAACTCTGGCTAGGATGAAGCAATCTGAACAAAACAACACACAATGTGTGTTTATGTAGCTTCAAACACGCCGGGGTTCCCTTGAGTGGAAGATTTGAATGGAAAACATCCAATGTGAAATTGCTGTTATTCCTCTCCCCCTATATCCTTGCATGGGGCGCCGCAGATGACGGAGATCACTTCCAGCATCGCTTGTAATGCAATCGATTACACATCTGTCACGGTATGTAGCGTATTCTTTTGGTTCAGATTGCGTCATCATAGCGAGAGTTGTTACAGAACATTCGGGGCCTCTTTCGAGTGAATCACCCCACACACACACACACACACACACACACACACACACACCACATTTGGTAGATCCTAACTTGACTTTTGCAGCCCAGGAACATCTCATAAGACACAAGCTGCAGTTTTTGGAGTTGCTCTGATCGAGTTGTCTGACCATCACAATTTGGCCCTTAACAGAATCGTTAAAATCTTTTCACTTGCCCATTTTTTCTGCTTCCAATTCATTAACTTCAGGGACAAAACGTTGACCTGCTGCCTAATATATCCTGCCCACTGTACCGTTGTAACAAGATAACTATTTTGCAACTGATATTGTCAGGTGCCGTTGTAACAAGATATTGTAACTGTATCGACCATGACAAAGACCAAATTTTGATTCAGTGGTGATGTGATGGGACAGAGCAACTCCAAATCTTCAGCTGTTATGGGATATGATTCTTAATTATTAAAAATCCATAGTTCCAGTAATGAAAATATTATAATGCAGCTAAGGACATATTATAATAAACAGAATGAGCAGCTCACCATCATATCTTCTTGTCTGAGTCGTTCATTCTTTTGAATCTATTGCACCGCATAGCGTCTATGGAAGTCACATGACAAAAGAACGAACGATTCGGGACTTGAAGTTTCATAGAGAGGAACCGTTTCTGTTCTGTTTCCTGTGTACTGCACTGCTTAGCGTCTATGGGAGTCACATGAAAAAAGAACGAACAACTCGGACTAGAAGAATCATTGAGAAAGAATCGCTCAATTTTGTTTCCTTTACATAACCTACGGAGGTTTTATGATGCGCGCCCAGTAGAAAATGAGACTTCCTTGTTCTTCTGCAGTCACGTTAAAGATTCATTCAAAAAGAACGAATCGTCCATGAACTATCACTAGTAACCACTAAAAACACAAGCTCTTTTTTTTTTTCATTTTCAATCATAGTGTAATATTCAAATATTCAATGACAAGGTCACTTTTTTTTTTTTAAAGTACATCCCTTATTGCAAAAAAAAAAGGTTTGATATAATTATTAGTTTTATCTACAATTATTAATGTTACCTCCAAATACTTATCACGCTCCACACTCCCTCTGATCCAACTGCTTGATTCGTCCTAACATCTCTCAGGATACAAGGAAGGCATAGATCAAACCTCTTCTCTGATCTGGCACCTAGATGCTGGAATAAACTTCCAATAGATATCTGAACAGCAAAGTCACCGGTGATTCAGACGATGTCTAAAGACTTACCTCTTCCACTTGAACTAGCACTTTAATTAAAAGAGTAATTAGACTGATGGTATTCTTAGTCCGTGACCTATTGAACCAGTATCAAGCTGTATTTATTAATAGAGGCTTCAAAGCACCTTGGTACAGTGTTTGCATAAGAGTGTCTGCCCATTGATATAAATGTAAAATGATGTATTTTAAATGAATAAGTAAGGCTTGTGTTATTGTGTCACAGCTTGAGCAGCCTTGGTTCGATCACGACCACAGATTAATGGCTGGGCAGAGTTTCACATGTTCTCCAGGGGTTCGCTTTGGTTTCCTCCAGATTTTTATTTATTCTGCCACGTCCGGAAACATTTAAGTAGGTGGCTGGTTATGATTCATTGTATGAATATGTGTGTACATGGTGCCTGGTGGTGGACTGGTATCCTATCCTGGGTGTTCCCATCCACTATTCTTGGCTCTAGATCCAACACAGCCCTGTCCAAGATAAAGCCTTTACTATAGTTGAATTAAGTAATTCATATTCCTTTTTTTCTTTATGGCTAAATAATTTGCTTTCGCTTCAGATTACAATGATGCCCATTATCCAGCATATTCTCTTCTCTAACCGACACATCTTAGAAGCTAACTTTGGCAGGCAATTTAATTCTCCTAAAAACCCACGTTCTGGCAGCAAACAAAAATGTTATTCAGTCACAAAATGTTCATCAGCAAAGCAAAAGGCTAAACAACAAATACTCATAAAATGTTATAGTAAGAATAATGACAAGGCAGAAACCACCATGGCACATGTCACGTTATTCATTTCACGTGAGAGACAAACTCACACAATACAGATAACTGTTTCGAAGAAAAACCGCATATTATTGACATCAGCTGAGCAAACACAGCCTCCATTAGAATATTATAACTATGAAACAAGAAGACGTTTTAATTATATGTTCGAATATAAGCAGCTTGCACTAATAATGCATGAAGAATTGCCAGAAGGCATAACTCCTAACAAATGAGCTGCTCTCTTAAGATTTATTTCAGTATATTTAAACATTACCCACTGGAATAACTGAGCTCTGCATCAGCACTTTTGGTAAGACTCCAGTAAACTGCTTCACCACAGCACACTGCTCCCTGGCATGGTGAGACACCGCTGGAAGAAAAGTCACTAAAATTGTCAATGAAAAATACAGCAGTATCTAGGCATACGAATTTAATCCTTCGGGCGAAATTTTATATTGCAAAACGCATTTTCCCATAGGAAATAATGTAAATTCAGATAATTCATTCCAGCTATTCATATAAAAACAATCAAAACATTTTTAAGAAGACATGTAAATTAAGTAACATATAAAATTAAACCTGCTCGTTTATATAAACAAGGATTACATATTAGAGGCAAAAGGTTATATTTTTTGCTTGTTTCTCTTTAATATTGCAATACGCTGTTATAGAGGTATTTTGATATGTATTTTAGTATATATAGTAACCTATTAATATGAGTTTCGAGTGAGTAAAAACTCCCTTTATTTCTCTATATAATCCCATGCTACCCTAATGCACTTATTCCAGTGTTGTACTAGTGCTTGGATACCATCAAGATAGGAAGTTTTCTCAGTACGCCAGATTGCTTGCTTCACGTCTGAAACGCTGGCCTTCCAGGAACTCCTTTAGTGGCCCAAACATGTTGAAATGGTGGAAATTGGAAATAGGTGAGGTCGAGGTCAGGGCTTTGTGAAAGATACTTTACAATTCTAACTTCAATTTTGGCTAATTATGTCTTTATGGAGCTGGATTTTGTATACAGCCAATTATGTATTTTGTATTCTGGAGTCAGTGTGCCAATTTATGATTTTTAATTGAAACAATTGTTTCTCTATTGCATACTATAAGTGTAATGCACTTGGCAACATAATGTGAAATATAAGGTGGCTGAAAAGGAATTTGACATTAAAACTAGTAATAAAATCCATATTTCTAACACAAATGTATTGAAACTAATTGTACATGGACTATACTACACATGAAAATGAAATCAACCAGTTTCCTCAAACAGCCGGGGATGGGATGCAAGTTCTTTGCGTAGACCAATGTGGGAAAAAAATCACATGAAGTGAGATCTGTACTTCTTGGAGTCCATTCATGAGGTCCACGACGTCCCAGCCAACGTCCTGGAAAATGCTGGTCTAACCACGCCCACACAGTAACAGCAAAATGAGGTGGTGCTCCTATGAGGTGGTGCTCCACTGAGACTACAAGTTCTATAGCCATTACGCACTGCCTAGTTAATTTCTACCCACCCTGTTCAACACAATTTAAATTCCCATGATTCCCAAATTTTGTAACTACACGATGAACGTCAAGAGACTCTCACAGTTTCGTTCATTTCCTTTCAAAATTCATGGAATTTTAGAAATACTGAACATTTTAAACCCATTCTTTGGTCTGTGATCTTTTGTTCTGTCCAGGACATTTCTGACTGCATTGTCAACAATCTTATTTTCCCATTAATCTCTCATCTTAAAATATGAAAGATGTGTTGCTAATATAAATACCTATTTCATTTTTAACACATGTCTATGAAAGACTTGAACGCTATCTGGTCTATCTGGAGAAACAGAAGAACATTTTATCTACATAGGAAGCACACAAACCTGAGAATATAAAAGAACAGAATATGAAATTCAATTCCTGGAGCATGAACTGACGATTGGCTCACGGTTGTTTATTCTCTTACTGTGATTCATGGCAAGAGAATAAAGTATGTTCTTTTTTTTTTTGGCAGGACATAAAGATAAAATCCAAAAAGCAAAGCTGAAAACTTTTTAGTTGCAAAATGAGAAGTTATACTTGAAGCATACTTGAGAAATTTAAACTTGATTGACATCTTAACGGCAATCTTCAGAAAGTGTTGCTTTGAGCAATGTCTAGTCATTCGGCTCCTAATGATGTGGCAAAAAAAGACAGATTTATATATGTACTGCATAAACCTGTTTTTTTATGTATATAAACAGTTTGACAGCAAAACAAGATAAATTTTGCACTTTCACTCATTTTGCAAAATATTATCTGAAGACACACAAGGTTGTCTATAAAAATATTTGTGGCGAAGAACATGAGATAATGGCGGCACGGAGGTGTAGTCGTTATTCCTTTCGCCCTTGCATGTCCATGTTCCCGTTGTGCTTGGTTTAGACCCAAACCAGGAAAAAACAAGGACATTAAGATTGACAAAGTAGTAGCTGACTCTGCTGCTCCAGACTGCACACAACCATTCAGTCATTTTTTTAAAATCCCACAATTATGGCCTTAAGGTGCTCAATATAAGCTCCTTGCGGATTATCAATTTAATCGACTTGAGTAATCGTAAAAGCAGACAACCATAATGTAGACATTCCGAGAACTTGTAATAGTGCTTCCTGTGTTGAAAATGACTTCCTGATCTCCAGTACCAGTTTGTCCTAGACAACAAGCAGACATGACGTCATGTTCATACAGTCTACTGGGATTTCTGAACTCTTTGTTATATCCTTATGGGACCACAGATGTTTATGCAGTTGGTTGATGCCAGATCGGACCTTACACGTCACATCCCAGTACTATGATAATGTACTGTTGTCAAAAACTCAAGTGAAAATGAAACTGGTAGGGGACAGATACTGATGATGAGTTATAAACTAAAGTGTTTGTATTATTATTATTATTTTTTTAAGTTTTAACAATTTCTCTATAAAAAAATTAATTTCTGCTTTAAAAACCCATGTTTTTCTCAAAACTTATTCCTGTCAAACTGTTCATATACAATACTGTGCAAAATTCTTGAGCTTGAGCAAATTTTGCTTCAAAAAAGTCATAATTTCTTGTATTTTAATTTAGAATTTGGAGTATAGGTCTCTAGGCTTCCTGAAGAACTTTTTCAGATCTCATTTTTGGAAAGCATTTGTCTCTCATTTTCAGTCTAGTCCCTGTACCTGACCAGTTTCAGAAGAATATCTTTTGTTTTCTAAGTCGCACTATTGTCTTCCATGATCCCTGGTTGGACTACAGAGGTTCCTAGATGGACGAATGCGTGGATGGAAGCCACACAGTGACCTATGAATCATTCAAGCACAAAAAACATTTAATTGAAGGCATGAACCAGTGAGAAATTGGTGCAGATGATCAGGCTGGTGATTAGTATACTGCTGATGCTAAATGCTGAGTGGTTGGAACAGATGAGAGGGGAAATGAGGTTGGTACAGAAACATCCAATTTTTTAATTGTATCTTAAGGCACTTTGCAGCCTATTTCTTTCATTTACTCTACATCATTTAATTTAATATGAAGAAATCAGGGGATGCTCAAGACTTATGCACAGTACTGCATTTTAGAAAATGTTAGTGTTTCTATGGTAACAGCTCACTTGCAAAGACTTGTATAGTGGATGCTCCACATAAACAGATTGAAAGCAACTGTGAGATGATTTTTTTTTTTATTCAGTACTTTGGACCGAGTTTCCTGTATCAGTGCTTTAGCAAAGCTGCAATTTTAAGTTTTTCAATACAAAAGGTTTCAGAAAGGTGTGCATTGCAGTTCTCCGGAAATAACAAGTCTTCTTCAAGTGTTGAAGAGAAAAAAAAGAACAGACTGGTGATTGTTTATAAATGTAGTAATATAAGTGCTTACAAGAATAAACTTGTTCAGAGCGTCTTCCACTTCATTCAGGATAATAACAAAATGACAACATCAAAGAAATTGTGCAGCATGACTTTCTTTAATGAAAATAAAAAATGTTGAACGGGGTCACGGGAGGCTCAGGGCATGAGGTGTGGTACACCCTGGAACACATACAGTAAGCACAGGCAAGCTATGGGTAAGATGGAAATGGCAGTTAGCCTAATCTGCATGTCTTTGGACTGTGGGAGGAAACCAGAGTACCAGGAGGAAACCCACCAAGCACCGGGAGAACATGCAAACTCCATGGACACATTCCCTGGAGGTATGAGGTCACAGTGCTAACCACTACCGTGCCGCCTTGTGGGCAAACTGTAGTTTGATAAGAATAATAAAAAAACTCAAATAAATTACTGTTTTATATCTTTTATATGAAAGCAATTTGGATAACATTGTCCTTTTATGCAAGTTACAGATGAAACCCTGAAACAAACACAGTACAACAGAATGAAACTGACATTTTCGTTTCACACACACGACTTAAGTGTGGGCGGACACAGGTACAAACCTGAACATGGCATCAGATTAACCTACTCGCAGGAACAAAACACTGTTTCTTCATCAAATAGGAGAAACTGAAGAACTTGTCCCCAGGCTTTATAACCGATTTCAAATGGTGCTAGAAAATGGAGCAGACTCTAAGCACCAGAGGAAATCAGTCATCGTTTGGTGGGGTGAGAGTGGACAGGAGAGTGCTGGGTGAGAGAGAGAACAAAGGAGGGAATGCTTCCATCACAAGCCCACACAGTGCGGTTTAGGAACACCAACAAAGACAGACAAGCACAGAAGCAATAGTGTTAGTCGTTCATCAAACGGGTAATAAATATGTAAAAAGACAGCGTATAATTCTTACTCTATATCCTACATATTAACCCTATATCCTCTATCCCTTACCTTATATACACATTGGCATGATTTAGACCTCTCGTGTTGGTGCTAGTTTGTCTCTTATTAAATGTGAAGCCGTTCTCGTGGGCATCAAATGATCCATTGAGAAACATTAATATCCGAAATACAATTACTTCCAAATTTAAACAGTTCGGCACAATTTTATAACGTACTAAGTGAAATTGGTTTCCTGATGCTTGTTTACAATGTTGCTTGCATTCCAAGCTTAATTTTTCGTCGTAATGTCTATATACACATTTTATGTAAAATGTGCATTTGGCGAACGCTCTAATCCGGAGCGACTTACTGTACACAAAAGTGCTTTAATTAGATGTCATTTATGACGGGAAGACATGAAACCAGGGTTATATGGGAACTAATGCAGGGGCTAAAGCTGTCACTGGGGAATTGAATGGAAGGAAACTGAAGGAAACCTCAGACCGACCAAAAGTGCCACCGGAAGGATCAGCGGAACCTTTCAGACAGAACGTTTGGGCTTTAATGCATCTTAACTAATTTGAATTAGAACTGGGGAATAAAAAACGCCTTGAAACGCCACTGAAATTGTGGCTCTACGTCACGCAAACGCACATAGAGACATAATGGTCACCTTTCGCTTTCTTTCTTTTTTAAATCTATTTTTTTCTCTGGGATTCTCGTAGCCGATTCCTACAAATCATTAGGGCACTCCCCCATCAAGGCTACAACTAACTATCAGGGAGGGCGAAGGCTTTAATAATATGTTTCCTCTGTTCCACATGACGCTATCCAAACGTATCTTTTCGAACTGCTTGCTCACACGCCATTGGGATGAGCTTTCAAATCCCCATGATTGGCTGGATTGATGCATCCACATCCCATCTCCCCCAATCAGCCCTCTAGACGGCCGGGTGTGGTAGGATACAGCTTCACTCCGGATTCGAACTTGCGATCTCTGGATGATTAAATAACTGTCCGGTCACTGCGCTAAAGAATCTGGTGCTGACATGATTAGCATTTATAAAAGAACCTCAGTGGAAGTTCCCCTTGTGGTTTCTTTGCTGCTCCACAGCTGCCATTCCTCTTCAGGAACACTGATTTCAAATGGTGCTAGACACTGGGTAGAACACATCTAAACCACCATGTGAAACCAGCATCCGGGAGAAGATTTGCTCTCGGTCGGTGCCGTGTGGAAACGGCCGCGCTAAAAAAGAACACGACAGGAAATGGAGAATGCGCTGTGAAAGCAGGTGGTTTAGTTTGAGAGGAAGTCGCTGGTCCTGTTAAAACACATGATGGTAGCAGCGCGACCGTCCCGTCCGCCGAACTGGTTTTTTGTTACGATGACGGAACAACTTTGCATGGCCAGTGAAGCGAGGTGAAGAGCAGCCCCGGCTGCACCGTGCTTTGTTTATCTGCGTGCTCGAAAAGAAAAAAAATATATAAATCACTGCATGAGCTGCAGCCGTGGGAGGATGACGTCAGGACCTTTTAGAGGGCGAATGTTAGGAGTCAGAAAACATGAGTCACGGATTCGCAGCTTCTCTGAACACTAAACGCTATAGAGACAACCAGGTCTGTGTACTCACCTGAACTTTTATTTTATTTTATTTTTTCCGCCTGGTGAGCTCGCTTCAACCTCTATTGTATGTGGACAATCGCAAATAACTTGATGAATGAACAAAGGATGATCCATCAGTTTGACCAGCTTGGCCTTTGCTTTGGCAGCTGTTCAGTGTGACCTTTTCATGCAGGGTTATCTGGTACAGTTACTGTACAGCCCATCTACTTTGAGATTTTTATGTTGTAGGAATCCCAGCAGTTCTGATTTGCGGTATCTGCAGGTCATAATGCTCTCCCCATGCCCAATCACTGAAAATGTCCTTTACAGCAGAAATTTTTTTTTCCACCTGCAGCTTCGTTTCAAAACCAGACCAATTTGGTGTACAAATTGCAACCCTGGCAACACAGACGCATTCAATCAAAGCTGAGAAAGTGTATTACGAAAAAAGAAAAAAAGAATTAGACATTATCACCAAGCAGCGATGTCATAATTGGGGTGTAAAGTGTAACGATAATAAGCAACCCAGAGATGACAGTGGCAGTAAAACTCCCTGACACAGCACAAAAGAGGGAGGAAAAACCCTTGAGAGGAGGAAGTGTAGTAAAAAAGAAACCTCTTCACTTCAGTGCAGCAATTATAAATCATTATGGTGTACAGATGTGGAAGAGTAAACTCAACCAGTACTGTGTTAAAAGCATGTTCAGTGTGACATCCAGTGTGTAATATTCTTAAATCTGGCTGAAAATATCTATAATTTCTTAAAACAAGATTATTAAGCTTAATTCTAGTCAAATGATAATAAATTTGGAAGTGAAAAATGTTTCGTTTACCTGGCAGAGAGAACTGTTTTTGAATTCTTTCAAAAAAAGATAATTTCCTAAAACTATCTAAATTATCCGCTGATAGAACGAGTCATTTCTGCTTAAATTTTTCAAATAAATTTTTAATAGAAATATTATTAAGCTTAATGATCATGTATTTGATTTGCAATTTTTTTTAGAACATACAGTACAGATATTTTCATGCATCTTTTATACCGCTTAGCCTGTATACCGGGTCGCGGGAGTCCTCGAGTGTATCCCAGGAGACTTTCACCTGGCACAAGCACACACTAATTGGAAACACCAATTAGCCCTAATCTGCACATCTTTGGACTGTGGGAGGAAACCGGAGTACCCAGAGGAAACCCACCAAGCACGGGGAGAACCTGCAAACTCCACACACAGACCTGAGTTGGGAAATGAACCCGGACCCTGGAGTTTTGGGGGAGGGCACCATGCCACACACAGGGCTGTTTTTATGACTACACTTTTTCTAAATTGAATTTCAAAATTGAACCAAGTAATCCCAAGAAAGCACTTTTCGTGGTGGTTTATCTGGGTGTCACTAAAATCAGACTGCGAGTTTTCAGGCTCATCACCTCAAGGGCTGGTCCATAAACCATGAGGTGGGCGGTAGGCTGTCAAACGGATACACGAGTGAAGTTGTTTACTTGCTTGTAACCAAAGGTGTGGCCCTGAAACAAGCTTTGCCACCAGTGAGTTCACCCCAACCCTGACCTCGAATGACTCTGAACGCTGGTTTAAACCATAACTGCGCTGTTGTTTTTTTAACAAACTAACTCATGTGTTTATAAATTATACATTAAAACTCTAATTGTAATTATAATCCTACCTCAATGTATAAATAATAATAAAAAGAAAAAACACCGCTACTGCAAAGCAGCATGCAGCTCAGTGTGCAAACACAAGAGGGCAGTGTTTCAGCCGCAATTCACTGGCTGGAGACGGCACTGGTTTTGAAAACATGCGCACACGCTTCAAATGTGTGTGCGCGGCTATGCATGCGTGTATGAAAAGCCCACCATGGAAGCATTATTTCCTTTTCCCAGTGGCTGCATTTCCTCTTCCATTCTCTCCCAGGAAGTGGCACAAAAACAACACCAAAAAATAGACATTCATATTCAGACGTGCTCAAAAAAAAAATATATAAAAAAATTCACTAGTGTTGATGACATCAGCTCAGCTGCTTCCTACTTCCTCCTTTTCAGCCTGTTTGGATGGTTCAGCTGGCGTTTATATAACCTCTCTTTGCCTCTTTCCACACGGCCGTCCAGGTTTCCAGCAAGCATGGGTAAACACTTTCCGTTTTCGTTCCCTCTGAGCGAGCGGCGGAATGACGTGGCTCCTGGAAGGCCGCAGCCTGCCCGGGTTAGAGTCGTCCCCTGTGAGCGCCCTGACAGAACCGCACTTCATGCTTCGTGAGCACAAAACCATGATGTTTATATCTTGTGCGGTGGCAGTCAGCTGGAAAACAGAGAAGAGAGAAGGGTGATCTGTATCTAAAATGGACAGACAGAAAGACACAGAGAGAGAGAGAGAGAGGGAGAGAGAGAGAGAGAGAGAGAGAGGAAATCAAAGATGAAAGCAAAAGCAGATAGACAATGGCGTCTAGCCAGGTTTGGTTGCTGGCCAAAAGTTTATTATTCCAGACATTTCTGATTAATCCATAAACAACGCGTTTATACCGTTTTGTTTTATCCATGTATTGTTCAATTTGATTTCAAGGAATGTCCAGATAACAAGCTAGATCCTGTTATCACTTCCTGTCTCACAGCTCTCTCTTTGTCCTCTTATCTCTCGTTTAAAATTAATGAGACAGAATAAAAAAAGTACGCATACCTGTGAATAAGCTGTTACTATAGCAACAATAAGGTATTAGAACAAATGCATCCATTAAGGATTACTCTCAGAGCTGATGCTGATATAGAAAACAAAAATCAACATCTATCTGACCAATCAGATCAATCAGACACCTGAACGTGCGTCAGCGGTTAAGAAGTGTTACTCGGACGCTGCATGGAGTCGATGTTTGGATTTTTTTGCATTTTTTTCATACTTCATGTTATTTAAGCTACTGCCATGAGAGAGAGAGAGAGAGAGAGAGAGCGTGAGTCATAAAAACACCCTCTATAGCGCAATCCATCATATTTTGGACAACCTGTGATCCTTAACAAGCTCCACTGGGTCTAAAAAAAAGAAATCAGGTTCAGGATCGGGGTTTCGAGAGGGTCGTGACATTCTGACTGTAAATACAGGCAGAGACCGATATATACCGGATGGCAGCAGGGGTGATTACGTCTATTTCTATTTGTATTTAATATCCAGTGATGATTCATATCTGCATCAGAAAAAGGTAATGAGCATTTGTGTGTGTGTGTTTATTATTATAAGGATCTAATTAACACTTGGTGAAGGGCGAGATATCAAAGCGTGACACACAGCAGCACAAAGTGTTGTTCTTTCACACATCCTACCCCCCCGCCCCCCCCCCCCTCCAAGCCATCAGCCCGAGAGCCCTCGATCCCCGTGCTGCGTGTTATTCCTGTAAGCGGTCCTAAAGCGACAACTCGTTAAGTTCAATCCTGAGGTCTCACCGGATGACACGGAACCGCAGGTCCGCGGACAAGCTCACGCCTTGTAAAGACAAGGTATGTGACAATGTGACGTGCGCACACACACGTGCACAAAGAGACATCTGAGAACTTATCAAACCGGATGAGTCAACCAGAATCGAGCACAATGACTCACATGACTTAAGTAGAGGGAAAGTACTGAAAGAAAATCATTTCAGCTAATTTGGGATTAAACTTGCACGGCGTAGCCACACGCCCATAACGATGCAAAATCGAAACTGGAGTTTATCTGCAGCTAGAGTTTATTCGCCATCAAGACCTTGCAAGGGAAAGGACTTCGGCTACAGCGTAGACACGCGAGATGCAAAATAATGAGTCTTACGATCATGTGATCGGAATCCGCAGCCCACAACCTGACAAAAACAATACAGAATCAACACTTGTACAATCTCATCTCACATCCTTTTTCATTTTTTTTTGCACTTTATTATTTTTTTTACCTCAACGTTAAGAAAAGCTGTTTTCATTTCCATGGCTTTTCTTTTTTCGACCCTACGCCACAACACTGCTGATTGCTGATTCTGATTGGTCAGAGGGTTTCGATGAATATTTTACATCAGCAGCAAGTATTTCTGGCTGCGTACTGCACCACCCTGTCATTAATCATCTTCCTTTTCTAAGCAAACTCTCAAATGTTTTACTCTGAGCTTTAGTGCCGGTTAGAGACGTTAGTGTTTATTTGCAAACAGGCATCTGTCTTTTTTTTCTTTTTTTTTTTTTTTTACTTATGCATGATGTTCAAATGAAAGAAATGTGCAATTTGTCCTGGATCTAACCTGGATCCTGTCTGAATGGACTGCGAAGTAAAGCGGCAGTGTGATATAATGTAATGTAATGTAATGTAATGTAATGTAAAGCGATCAGTTGTGCTGATGTTTAATGTGCAAGATGAGACGAGCTTAAAATAATCCTGAAGGCAGTCCATGCTTTAGTGTTGAATATTAATTCATATAATGTCCACGTGTTAATTCTTTACTTAAACAGTAGATGGCTAATTCTCAACTATTGTGCTATAAGTGAATGTGGAGATGAGGAGGGCTTCACTTGACAAAAAATAATAAACTAGCAAACTATAACAAAATGCTTCCTCGATACATTAAAGAACAGCATAGAGCTATACAGTATAGAACAGTTTTTCTGTGGCTTGACACAAACAAAATTGTGATTAGTCTACTTCTAATATTAGTTCTTGGGCTTTTCCTCCAGCTATATCTAGTAGTGATGGGTCGTTCATGAACGATTCGTTCTTTTTGAACGAATCTTTAACTTGACTCAGAAGAACGAGTCGTCTCGGAGAGTGATTTGTTCGTAGGCTATGTACAGGAAACAGAAATGAGTCGTTACCTTTGAGGTACAAATCGTTCGTTCTTTTGTCATGTGACTCCCATAGATGCTATGCAGTGCGATTCAAAAGAACGAACGACTCGGACCAGAAGATATGTGAGGTGAGCTGCTCATTCTGTTTATCATAATATGTCCTTAGCTGCATTGTAATATTTTCATTACTGGAACTATAGCCAAAATTTGTGTAAGTAGACGTATTAGGGATCTGTTTATTGAAAATGTAACATTTTATTTTATTTCTGATCAAAAGAACGAAATGAACTAAATGACTCAAAAAAATGAGTCAAACTTCCCATCACTAATATCTAGCCTGGCCAAAAAAAAGTCCAAATTTTCACAATTGGTTTCGTTTTTTGTAAAGCAAAGAAAACAACTAAGGAGATTTGTAGAAATAACAGCTATGTTTAATAGTAAAAGTAAGAGCATTTCCACACACACACACACACACACACACACACACAGAACTGGGACTAAACAGCTGCGTAGCCAGAAAAAACACTTCTTAATGAGGCTAATCAATTTTGTTAGGGATCATAAAGATTGGACTTTAGAGCAATGGAAAAAGGTCATGTGGGTCTGATGATCTGAGACTGATGGCCGTGTCAGGGTGAGAAGGACAGCACATGAAGCGATGAACCCATCATCCGCTAAAATACAGAAACATTGCGGTGGAATCTTTATAGCGCAGGTTCTTTTTGTATAGGGATAAACGACGATTGCTAGTCCTAATTGTGGTCTCATGGAGATCAAGATCTCAAGACGGACACGTTGTGGTAATGAAATTATGGTATATGAAATCGACAAGCCTGTAAGCCTGTAAAGCAGGTTACAACACGTGTATCTCAAGTAAATCAAGCCAGGTAGTTAGGAGAACAAAATGAGCAGACTCTATAGCCATGCCTCCAAAAATCTAGCAGAAAGGAGGTACTTATCTGGAATAGGATGGACTGTGACGATTAGATGTCCACACACTTTTGACCACTTTTCCGAAACACAAGCCTCTGGAGGCAATGTTACAATCTGGTGGTTGCTTCAGATGGCAATAAAATAAAGTCAGCTGATGTGTTTTTTTAAAAGTAAATCTAATTGCAAAACAAATATGTGAATGTCATTTGGAGGAAATATATTTAAGTTATTAAAGTATGTTACATGCTCAAAAAAACTAATTCTCCAATTGTGTTGTCGCTTTACCAGAACGAAAGCCAAAGGCATAGTTATGTGTCTAATGGGTTTTCCAAAATAGATATTTTAATGCCTTTCTGCTCACTAGGTTTAATCTAACAAAAGCTCCAAGTAATGTTGTGCCGACTGAAGCTACACTGAAACTGTTTTTGGTCTGATCAATTAACATTCAATCACTTCACTGCAGGTATACGAGCGAGGAACACAACAAAACAAAACCAACGCCCCTACCGCATACACAACAATACTCAAAATAACTCTTCCCACAAGGCACTTTCTTTTTCCAAATACTTCCAGCAAAATGATTTCTCCCATTTAGCCGTTCGCTCTAATCCAAGACATGCTCTAGGGAACTTCTCTGGAACTGCTCCGGAGATCTTCGGTGGAATTTCAAACATCTGGCCGGCCCTTTTGATGGGTTTACAGGAAGAGTTTGACCTCTGGTTCATTTCTTCTCGCTCGTTATGAAACAGCGGCATGAGAATGAAACTGTTTTGTGGTGAAAAACATACAAACAGCCATGACAATTTAATTGGAGAGGAGGTGCAAGTAAGGGAGAAGACCCAGAAAAGCCTTGGAAAATACAGAGAGAGAAGAACAGAGGAACAGACCTCACAGTGGAGAAGTCTGTCTCTCTGACCACCATTTATGTACGCAGCCACACACACACACACACACACACACACACACACACATTAGACGGGCCAGTGAGGACGAGGTTTCAGTATGACGTGTGGATGAAAGAGGGGATATGATGTGGGTTGAGTCATAGTAAACATTTCCACATTTACTTCGGAGCCTGTCTTCTATTAGCATTCATCTTACTCTCTTGTGTGTAGTTGTGTGTGTGAGTACAGATTTAACTATCACGTAACATATTTGCACCTGACAAGTAAACCCCTTCGGTTCCTTTTCACAGAATAAAATTTGCACCGGTATTATTACCATTGCAAATTAGACGGCAGACAAGTTTAATGCATCCTGAAAATCGAAGGCGTTGCTCATCGGATGAAGCCGCGGCACATAGCGAAATGCTAAACAGTTACTGCTAATTCCTTAGCGCTGAAATGCGGAAATGTTGGTGGAATATTTCTTTATGGCACAGGTTCTTTTTGTATCGGGATTAAACTATTGCACGTACACACTGGAACACATACAGTACACCATCGTTAAACGACAAACAGGCCTAATTGTGGTCTCATGGGGATCAGGGTCTCATTTGAAAAGACGGAATGAAATTGACTGAATTGAATAGTCCAAAAATCTAATAGAAAGCTAAAAAAGGAGGTAAATATCTAAAATAGGATGGATTGTGATGGTTGGGTGTCCACACACTTTTGACCTCATATTGTATATCAAGCTTTTGGTTAACATGAAATAAGATTGGACTATATATAAAGACAGAAATGAAAGCCTTAGCCTCTTGGCACTGCTTAACTTAGGTGCGAGTGCTGGAAATGTTTCTGTGACTGATATATACGACTCTAAATGACTCAAAATGACTCATGAGGAGCCGCTGGCTGCATCCCCACGCGACCAGCAGACTGCTTGGCTCTCTGCTCCTGGATCTCTTTTTCTCTTAACATGTTTCTCTTTAGCCGCATTTGCTTTCCATTTCAACACCACGACCTCACTTCCTCTGAGTCAGGCAGCAAGTAGGCCCCAAATCTCGACTCCTGTTAAAAGCTGCGCACTCTGCCAATGACTAAACGGTAATAAAAGACCTAAAGAATGCGCGGCCCAGCTGCATACGTGTAGCAGACACCGGCGAACCCTTTGAGGGCCTGCCCACGACACGAGCTCCTAACCGCCGACTCATACAGAAGGAAGCCGTCAGTCCTTGCCCCTCTGGCACGGCGCCAGGGAGACTTCCCAAAAATCGAAAGGAGCCATGAAAAAAAGTGGCTTACTGTAAAGAGTCCTTCCTGGAATCCTGACGGATGACTGGACGGAAAAATAATAAACTCTGATAAGTTGTCTGAAAAGCGTACCGTTTCAGCAGAGCAAGATAAATCACTTGTGTGTTTAACAGTTAATGATTTAAGTTTATTTTATATTCCGTTAGCTGGAATAACATCGGCGGAATAAAAGAAAAAGGCTCGTTATCGCATCGTGGATCATATAAACAGCTTTGATGTCGTCGTCACCAGGATGCTATTCTAACTCTGTAAAGAAACGATGAACTGGGTGTGAGAAGCTTGTGGAACCTGAATTGGAGAAAAGTACACTCTGGTGCGAACACCATGACTTAAAACTACTTCCAGTTCACGTCCCTCGAACAGCCTGAAACCTGCATGCTTTCAAACACGCTCAGTGTACTGCGATTGGCTTCTACCGGGAATCAAAGTGCACTATTGCGTTTAATTGTTATGCAATACCCTATGCGCCTTAGTGCCGAGCTCTCTATCTGAGATCAACAGCCTCGATCAATAAAGACATGTCGACTATTGTCATGGACAGTTTCCTCCTTTCTTACAGTAAATCAGAAACACAAATCCTGAGACTCTGAAACATAACGGGTTGAATTTCATGCTAGCAGTGGACGCGGGGCAGGGAGTATTCCCGGACTCCCGGATCTTCCTGGGAACTAGGCCCTGGATCCAGCAGGATAAGATAAAAGGAGGGCAACCTCTGATCTCAAGGTCTTCCAGTAAGATTTGACGTCTTGTAGAGTTTTCTAGCCAATGAAGAAGAGAAGGAAATCTCAAGCTAGTCTACTGTATGACAGTACAAAGAAATACTCCTAGCAAAGCTTGGTCTTAATGCTTTCTACAAACTGTAAAAGAGACTTGCAGATCTGCGAATGTCCAGCCATTACTTTATCTTGCATTATAGCAATGCATTAATTATTTAGAACCGTTTTATTGTGTTATTAAATTACTAACAAAACACCCAGGGAGTATCAGTTCTTCATGTTTGTTTTTTCTTCTTTTTTTATATATGAAAGCACTTGGAGGAGAAGGTCTATGGTAATTCAAGTAACCGCTCTGTACAAAAGTG
>JAQQZS010000004.1:7497091-7507324 GCA_030068045.1 Platyallabes tihoni | reverse complement strand
TCCAGTTAATACCGGGGGGGGGGGGGGGTTGGGGGGGGTTTGGATTGGTGGTGTGGAAATGGTCAGTGTGTGAAAACATGACCACAATTAGAAAGAGCGGGACGCCTTTGAGTAGCTGAAAGCAGACGGGCAGGACCCCAGCGACATGACGGTTGATTATTTCGTTAGTGTGGAATGACTGGGCTGAGTTTCTGATTGACTGGGCTTCGAGGTGACTGAAAGATTACATGCTGCAGAGTCATCATTACAGCCTTAGCAGTTCACTTAATGCGGGTGATTTGGTGTGGGTGACTGATTGATCGAGGCGCCTCTGGTTTGATGGAGCAGCGTGACGTGCTGCTTTTGCTCTGTAAGAAGTAGCCGGCTGTAACGGCAGAGACGTCTGGCGATTCACGTGTGCGACATCCACACCTGATTATATTCAAAAATTTCTTTCGCTCTAACAATCATTCCTATTTTTTCTACTCTACCTTTCACTGCCTCTCTGATTCAAAACGCACACACACACTCTAGTCATTGATATTAATAAGCACACCACAATGATCATTGCTATCCATTATAAACGCCTATCAAGGGAGAAAGATCTTGCGGATCGTTATCACCAGTCATCATGTTTGAAAACAAACCATTGTTACACAAAAATGCCTAATACAATTATTGCAATTCACACAAGTACCTGCCTGTCTGATCCCAATCATGTACAGCGATGCAATTCTTACTCATGTGCACATTTCAGCACTAAAAATAATGCCGGTGTGCTGTCTCAGCTCTCCTACACCGACTGGCATAACAGGAACTTTTTTGTTTTTTTTTTGTGGCCATAAAATGTTATCTGGGAAAAAAAAAAAAAAAGAAAAAAAAAAAGGCACATCAGAAAGGATTCAATTCAACTCTTTCATTTGTATCAATGCTTCTAACAACGGTCGCAAAGCAGATTTACAATAAAAAATATATATATTTGAAAAATATCAGCAAATATGTACAAATTCTAATTCTATTTTGCAAACTGGCAGTGCTTTCTACTGCATAATCATGCACAGTCAAAGTGACGAGGCACGTGTTACCCGCTCTGGTTGGCAGATGCCATTGTGCCCTAAGAGACAGGTGGGGAATGGACACGACCAAATTAGGAGCCGCTACTTGGGGAAGGATCAAAAAGGGAAAAAAAACTGGTCAGAACGGACTGGAACAGTCAGGGTATATCAGTAAGCTCGGCTCAGCCTTCAGGAGGGAAAACTGAGTGGTTGCTTATAACCAGCATATTTTTCCCCCTATCTCTGTCTCTGTTAACTTGACTGGAGAGAAGAAAAGAGGCTGGTGAGGGAAAACTATTTACAGCTACTTAAGCGTAACCCTTAACAAGAACGTACTTGTTTTGTGGACTTTCCACCACATTAAACATAACTAACACTTTATCATTTTACTCATCAAAGCTTATATCTGCATTAAGTCAACATTTATTTATTTTTCGTTGTACAACTAATAGAGTGTTAATGTTAGAATTGAACCGTTCACACTGAAACCAGAACATGTTGGAAAGCTGAAATCGTCCTAATAAAAGAACTTCTTCAGTCTGCAGTCAGTCATAGGAGGGTGTACAGTATGTTACAGTGATGTCATCCTCTTTTATTATTAATAATAATCACTATAAACTATTTCGCTCTGTTAATAGTAAGCTTTGGTAACTAAGCAGTAGAATAGGCAACTATTAACAAAGCAAAGGTATAATAAAACAAACAGAAAGCCTGTATTCTTAAAAGTTGGCACTGCTATAAGCTATAACACCCTTTAGGTGTTCTGACACAGGAAAACCCCTCTTCAGCTGGTGGTGTTTTTTTTTCACCAATCAATCTTGTCAGAGATACAGAATGTACACCTTGGCCGTCTAAAAAACATTATAATTCAGCGAGGGAAAAAAACCCTCGTAATTAATCCATGAATCTAATGTTAGCTGATGCAGGAGTTTAAGAGCGCTGAGAGAATTTCTTCCCCGAAAGTCATTTATTCTTTGTTAATTATTACTTTAATATAAAGCGCACTCGTGAGTTAATATTTTATAGCTGGATAATGTGTTGCATTACTTCTTATAATTTTGCAAAAACACATCATTCCAAAAGAAAGTATGCTTATACTGTAGGTCTTTAAAAATTCAGTCATGCCAGGAAATTTAACTGTATGTTATCAAAGATTCTTAAAAGAACTGTAATTTCTCATACAGACTTTATGAACAGTGCTGAAAACTGAATATTTGAACATCAGACGGCAAAGATGATTGCAGTTGAGGGTTAAAGGCTGAGTTATGTTTTCTGCGTTAAGTCTACACAAGACCTACAGCGTAACCTAATGTGCATCTTCTAGGAAATGTAACCGCAACACCTTTAAACCGTCTGCCTGGTATTTTTACCTTAGCAAGTTTCTTGAATCTAATCAAAACTAGCTGTAATTTATTGAAGTAAGTTTACAACCAACCACATTTAAGATTATTAAGTGTATTTTTGTTACAAAAATTGAAAGTGAACATTTCTGGTTCTATTAGCTAAGACTTGGCTTCTATTTCCTAAAACTAGCAAACTTATCCGCCAATAGAACAAGACGTGTTTTAACTTAAACTTTTAGTAAAATTTGATTAAAACTAATCTTAATAATCTGGTTTGTTTTTTATAAGTGTCAGGAAAATTTGATATTCAAGGTATTTTTCACTTTTAGGACACATTTTTTTTTTTTGCAGTGTAGCGACGCATTTCCAGCTTCTTCTTCTATGCTTCTGTTTTTGGATTGAGTTGAAATTCGTACTAACCATCTCCTCCGAAGTCGTCTCTCGTTATGGCATTGCCGTAAAACAGTAACGTTTGAGAGAACAGCCTAAAGAGAGCTGATTGTCCGAGTCCTCTCAGAGGGAGTTGGGCGTTCTAACATCAATCTCGACTCTACAGCCAATCACAGGCGCCTGCGAGCTCACACAAGTGAAAGGATCGGATAGCTCCTGTCCTCCGAGTGTGTTACATCGCTCCCAACGGCGGTGTGTGAGCGAGCAGTTCAGAAAGATGGGATTGGCTGGCGTCACATGCACATGGTTTGATGGAAACGTGTGATAGTCTTCGGTCTTAATAATTTAATCTCAACTTCCAAAACATTTGTAGTACAATTATTTATGTTCTCTACATTATTAATTTAACCGTATTATATAACTAGATCCTCAGCAATAAATGGTGATACTCCCTTCATCTTGGGATTGACAATGAAAAAGCTTTTACAGTCTAAGACTTGAATTTGGTGCTGTCCTAGTACATATGCAATAACAGATGAGTCATGTGGTGGACATGTACTTTGTACTCAGATGACAAAACAACATGTTTACACATAGTAGTGTTTCAGAGTCAACAGATCCGGGCGTTTACACCAGCGACACCTGTGCACGATCTGAAATAGTAGTACTGGGACGATGGTAAACTTTAATAAATAGTCATGTATGGATATTAAAGAAGTTTTAAGGATTTATGTAGTGTGAACACCTGCTTTAATAAGACTTTAATCATCTCTTCATGTACGCCTACTCTATGTAAAGTATACACTTGTCTTAATATTCTTTTAATACATTACATTACACAAGTCATACTGGATATACAGTAGTTTTGAATAAAAATGTGAACACTAGGATTGTATGATATTGGTTTTTCCTTCATTGTGCTCTGTTCCCATAAAAGATTTAATCACCCAGAACTGGTAGCTGGTAGTAAAAAAAACAGGAAAATGAGCATTTCCAGCCATTCAGGTTTAAAGAGATTAGGGGTGGGGGTAATAATATTATCAGCCGTGCAATCAGGACCTGTGGCCATTGTGAAAACTCAGCTGGATAGTGCCATTTTAAGTGATTTAAGTGCAATAATGTGAAGAGATAAAAAGCATTTGGCTACAGTTTTTTTTTAGTTCCTGTTTTAGTGTTTTAGTGCTTGTACAATATCCATCATTTTTGCTTATAATATTGCATTTACATTTAGGCATTCGAAGTGTTGATCAAGTTGAAAAAAACCTGCTTGGTGATATTTTAAACTGAATTACTATAGTGTTATAGGATTTAACACTTTTTGTTGTACATCCTATTTATTCATTAAAGTCAAAATCCTTCTCCATTATCTTTTAAACCTCATAGAAATCAAGGTGTGTTTTAATACTTCAGGGCCATGTACACCGATCAGCCATATCATTAACACCACATAACATTAATTATCAACTATAATTATGCTGTCCATGATAGAAAGGTATCAAAACGCTTGAGTGCTATGGGCTTGGCAGGAAAAGAGATCAAGCTTGTTGACCTGGCCTCCAAATCACCTTCAGAGGATTCTTGCCTCAAGGGGTCAGAGCTGATTTCTCTCTCTCTCCATCTTATATATGCCTAAAGATACAATTTTAACATCGGTCAGCAGCAACCTCATTTCCCCACTCGTCTGTTATACAAATCAAGTTTAACCTTAAGTTAGATTCTTTTCAATGCTTGGAAGATTCATACATACTGTATACTTGGAAGATTCATACATACTGTATACACATACTACTACTATACATCACAGATCCAAATTGGCATTATATTTTTATAATAACATATAAAAACCTTTCTCAGATAAGTGGACGTATATTACATTTCTGTATTGGAACGTTTGCACTGGGCAATAAATCACCCCGGCCTGATCATCGGTCACCATCTGCACATGTTTCTCTCTGGTTTATGTCTTAAATTAGATGGGTTTTTTATGCTTCAATGATTCATAGGCCACTGCGTAGCTTTAAAATAATAATAATAATAATAATAATAAAAAGTTCCCCTGAAACTGGTCAGTTACAGGGACTCGACTGAAACTGAGAGCCAAAAAGTCCTTCAGGAAACATGAAAAATTATTCTTCAAGACTAGACACACACACACACACACTTACTGTTAACTATACATCATATGGTTTTAGGTTTGTGGACACGAGATCATAACACCATTATGAATTTCTTCCCCTAACTGCCGCCACAAAGCTGGAACCATACCATTGTTTAGAGTGTCTTTCTATGCTCTAAAATTACGATTGTCCTTCACTATTACTATTTCAGTATAACAATGCTCCTGTGAAGAAAGTGACCTCTGTGTAGACATGGGCTGGAGTGGAAGAATTTCACTAAACAGAGCCCTGATCTCCACCCTATTGAACACCTTTAGGATGGACTGGAACACTGAGTTCTCCCCTGATCTCGGTACCTGACCTCACTACTGCTGAATGGACACAAATCCCCATAGCCGAGCTCCGAAACTTAGTGGATGAATTATGGTTATTCTAAAAGCAAAGGGGTGGGGGGGGATGGAACTGGAATGGGAAGTTTGACGTGGACATTTGACTTTAACTGTCAATGTCAAATGTATCCCCATTTTTTAATCGATTGAAAACAGTGTGAGAATAGTTTATTTCATTTGTGATATGTCTTACATTTCGTATGAGCTTTGTCGCTAGATTAGCTGCACAAGCTAACTGATAACTACAAACGCTCTCCAGAGACGACCCCCATCACTGCTCGTCTGTCAAATTGTCAGTCACTAGTGTGAACGAAGTGTGAGGGTCACGCTCCTACTATCCGGTGTCTCTCAGAATAGATTGAGGTTCTTTGATTTCTGGTTCCTCTTAAGGTCTTCTTCCTCATGAGTTCTCAGGGAGTTTTTCCTTTGCCACAATTACCGCTGGCTTACTGTAAAGTGTACTGAGTCCTTTAGAAATAAAAATTAATCTGGAGTGAACTTATAAGTGAGGTTGAACAAATTTCTATCTGAAAAGAAAATAAACTTATAGAAAAATAACAAAAAGGGAAAAAAAAATCATGAACAGACAGAAACATGAAGAATGAATTATCTTTCATACATGGTTATAAATGCTTGTATTCTTCACATGTACCAGTCTAGTGTGAAATTAAACTGGTATTTTCGTATAATGTGTGTCTCTCTCTCTCTCTCTGTATGTCTCATTCTTTTCACTGTCTACCTTAGATCAGAACTCTTTGTTCAGCAGGGGAAAACATAATGAAGAACGTTTAATATAAAATGACTCATGCGCTCTTTCCCAGAAGAGATGGCCAAGGACTTCTTGAGAATTCGTGTGAAATGACCTAAATGCTTCAACCAATCCGCTGCTGCCATGCCATGACTGTGTGGCCAGAGAAACTGCCCATCAAAACTGAAAGAGAATACAAGAATACAAAAATTACCTTCTTCGATTACACCCATGTGACCTTTAAAGCAGGGTTTTTTAATGACATTCAACCTGTGCACTTTGTGTATATATATATATATATATATATATATATATTTCCACACCAGAGCGTGAAAGGCGAGAGAAAGAAACCATCATGAATGTGGAAGAACCCAAGAGTCAGAGAGACAAAACACATAATACACAAAAACACATAATGTAGATGCTGCCAGGACTCGAGTGTACTTCCCTGCAGTGGTACCTACAGTAGAGGTCAGTTACAGTAAACGGAAGTCGATGTACATTTTTATTGTCTGCGTATATGTATAGGATCACGTCTGCTGTTTCAACTTCCTCCACAAACCATTTATCACTTCCTGCTGTCTCACAGTGACTACACATATCCTATTGTTCTCCACTATTGTTCTGCAAGTTGCTATTCCTCATTATTCCATACATAGCTATAGACTGCTACCTCACTCTGTGTGGAGGGAAAATAAAAGAGAGAGACAGGGGATGACCAAGACGAAGTCCCCTAGTGTGATCAAATGGGGTCACAAATAACTTACAAATTACAATACGATGTTTCGAATCCGACAGTCTTTTGAAGACAGCGAGCTTTTCACAATGTCACAATGTTAGTATTGATCAGGCATCATTAAACCAGAACAGTATGCTCATCTTTAGGGTTTTATGGTAAGAGCTGGCCCTTTATGGGTGCAGTATTTTCAAATAGTGCATGGACACCACAGCTTGCAACTATATTCCTGGACAGCACAACCCCAACTATTGTTCTCTATCGCCGCATTCTCCTGGGGTTTGCAAATCTGCGGGATTAAATTTCACCTCGATGACCTTAATGCGAATAAACCGGCTAAATTCATTTCTCAAACAAATGAGACACACCAATATCACAGAAAGAAGTGGAGGCAACACTACCCTCAACAGCTTCACTACGGTATTACACTCTGGGTTTTTTTTTTTTTTTTTTTGAAAATACACATTCTTGATTCATGGTTAAGGAAAGACTATAAAAATCTGTCTATTAATTGTCTTTTGTTTCCCAATTATTTTTTATTGAACAACTACAAGATTATCACTGAAGAAAAACAATAATATACATTTTTAATATACATACAAAAAAAAATCCACTAAATGAAAAGAAAAAGCAGAAGAGAGATAAAAAGATATCCCACTGAGAACAAACATGCATCCCAATGTCCTGATTCTGAGGAATCCACGTGCATGCATACCAGGTCTAGACCAGGTCAAATGTTCCAATACAGGAATTTAATTTATGGCCATCTATCTGAGAAAGGTAATGTCTGTGTGTGTGTGTGTGTGTGTGTGTGTGTGTGTGTGTGTGTCTGTGTGTGCCCGCCCGTGTGTGCCCTGCAACCCTGTCCAGGATGTTCCCTGCCTCGTGTCCTGAGTCTCCTGGGATAGGTTCCAGCCCTCCCATAACCAGTACAGGATAAGCGGTATAGAAGATCAATGAATATCTGAGAAAGGTTTTCATGTGTGTTACATATATAGATATATATATATATTAGAAATATAATACCAATTTGGATATATGATGTATGTATAAATCATGTAAGAATAATGTAAAAAAAAAGAAAAAATCTAATTTAAGGCATGAACCAGGGAGAAACAGGTGCAGATGCTGACAGATGATAATTAGTATACTGGTGATGCTGGATGCTGAGTGGTTGGAACAGATGAGAGGGGAAATGAGGTTGCTGCTGAGGTTACATAAACATAATGTTACATAAACAACCAATTTTAAAATTGTATCTTTAGGTACTTTGCAGTAAAGGAAAATTCCCATTTCTTTAATTTAATCGAAAGCATTTTATTTCATTAAACATGAAGAAATGAGGGGGGCTCAAGACTTTTGCACAGCACTTTATATGTCCGTATTTTATATTTCCGTATGGATTCAATCAGGAAATACCTGCAAATTATAATAAAATAAGATAAAACCGGTTGCTCTTGGCAAAAGAACTCAGTAGAACCCCTTAGTGTATATATTTTAACTTCTTCAGTTTAAGGTAAGATAATAAATCTTTATACGTCAATTTTAAATTTTATACGTCAAAGTAAAAATAAAGAATGTCTAGCTCTGTATTCTTTGTTTTTTTTTTAAAATATATATTCTCAGTATATTTATATATTTCTTCACACTTTGCACCTTCTGTGTCATTTATATATTCCATATATTTCTATTTTAATTATATATTGTTGTAATTTTGTAAATCTATAAAGTTGAAGATTTAAACATTGAATCCCACATTTTTCACTTTTACATTCTTATTTTTTATTTCTATTTTATTTATTATTTTGAAATTTAATCTTTTGTTTAATTGTATTCTGTAACAAAATCTTCCCATTTTCTATTCTATCTTATCTTTCCTATTTAGGTCACCAGCAGTCGTACAAGCATTTTACTGCATGTCATTACCATGTATGGTTGTAGACGTGACAAAAAATTTTAATTTGAAACTGAAAATTTTAATTTGTATGACAAAGATGAAAAAAGGCAAACATCCTTATCTACTTAATGGAATTGAATCTTACACAAAATATTTTATTTTTTAAATATTATATAAATGATTGTAATTGAATGAATTCATTTTTCATTTATGTATGTTAGCATTTATGGTGGTATTGTATAATGTTGCAGTTCCTACAGGTGGTGCACTCTAAACTATTCTCACATTGGCAGCACAAAAAAAATAAATAAATAAAATCTGATCTGGATATTTATAAAATCATGATACTTTCAGAATCGCAATACAAATAAATACAATACAGAATTCTGTAAATTACTTTTCAAGAACGACGACTGTTAAAAGCGTTATATAAATAAAATTGAATTGAATTGAATTCCCATCCCTAGCAAATACAGTACAGCAATCAACCGACATGGTTTTATATTACTTAAATCAATATATTTCTGGTATATGGGACATCATACTAAAAAAGGATCTATTTCAGCCAAACATGTTTTAGAAAAGTGGAAACTGTACAAAAGTATACGACGGGAACACAAAGCCACCCCCACTGTTTCTCACTCAACAGCAATACTGTACCTTTTATTTTCTAAACTATTCCTGGATTTGGTGATTTTTGTAATTACCAAGTAATATATAAATGATTTTCATCACCAATTCTGTCAGGTTTCCCGATTCATTGTTATAACTAACTAGATGTTAAAATATATTTTTTGTACAATTGATTATCCATGTCAAAAAAAAAGAGTTTTTTTTTCATATTTTCATATTATTATATAATACTGCTGCTTTCTAAGCACACCCTCAATTTCAACACATTCCATGTCACTAAATACTGCAAGTTCATATGTCCTGATACATTTGCATCTTTTTGTCAAATGTTAACTATAACACAGAAACAAAAGGGGAAAAAAAAAACAGAACTGAAACCCTATAAGGAAGGAAAATAGACATGACGTACACTAAAAACCACTGGACATCTGTCCTGGATTTCACTCTGAGGACGCATATAAAACGATGCATAATAAATATGGAGGCTCAATCGTCACGCTGTCCGTACTTCATACCTTGTGAATGTGAAGGTGGTTGTTCAGGCATCTGAGTGTGTGTGTGTGTGTGTGTGTGTGTGTGTGTGTGTGTGTGTTTGCCTACAACTGCATTATTGACCCGGTGTGTGCCCGACAGCTGCCCACATGTCTAAATAAGAACTAGCTTTGTGTGTGTGTGTGTGTGTGTGTGTGTGTCCGTGCAAGTGCTTGTGTGTCAAACTGCAGACAACCACTAGGTGGAAGCATGCTGTGGTTGGCCACTTAAGTCTGGAGCGAGAGAGACCAGGAGAGAATAGTGCATGGTCATGATGACCAGACTGCGAGATCACTGACAGGTTGCGTCAACGTGCTTTCAGGCTGATGTAACGGCAGCGTGATGCCGATGAGCTCAGCTTGGGGAAATAACGTTGACTTGGAATGTTGAGCTTCAGGATATCGCTGAACACCAG
>JAQQZS010000004.1:7432624-7450246 GCA_030068045.1 Platyallabes tihoni | reverse complement strand
GACTTTTAACGAGTACGAGTACTTTAAAAAATGTGGTATCGAGGCCGATACCCGATATCGGTATCGGTGCATCCCTAGTAAATAGATAAATAAATAGATAAATAAATACAGTGAAACCTTGGATTACAAGTAATTTGTTCTGTGAGTGTTTTGCAAAACGAGCTTTTAAAAAAAAAAAAAATGTTAACCTGATAAATGAGCGAGGTCTTGAAATATGAGTACTGTAGTAGTACGTACAGTAGATGCTTTGTCTGCCGAGCGTCACATAATCACAACTGAGGCAATTGTTCTTCTCTCATTTTCTCTCTCTCGCGCTGCGGGATTGTGGGTAATCATGTCCCATGCTCAGTCTCAGTGCACGTGCGTCACTCGTGTAGTCAACATTCGCACACGCGTGTACTGTTTGCTATACCACTTCGACCACATGTTTGTGCGCATAAAACATTTTTTAATTTTGTGTCCAAGTGTAGTAAAAAGGCATTAGCAGTGCAGGAGACTGTTCAGTCAGCGAGCAGTCATTCCGTGTTTTTTTTTAAAGGTAAAGTGCAGGTTAATTTGCTTTATTTTTACTTATTTTGTATTAAAACAAATACATTGTACAGTGTAACGAGTAACGCGGTTTGCGAGTGTTCCGCAAGACGAGCAAAGATTTGTAATAAATTTTGACTTGGTAAATGAACAAGTCTTGGTTTACGAGCACCGAGTATCATGCATCACGCATACGCTTCTTGTTTTGACGCGGAGCGTCACATCATCACAACTGAGCCAACGGTTTTTCTCTCTCTTGTGTTGCGCAATGGTGGGTAATCGTCTCCCCTGCTGGGTTGTAGTGCGCATCTCTTACTGGTATAATCACCATCCGTGCACGCATTTTCTTCTTCAGCCTGTCATTATGTGTGCGCGCACGTGTAATTTGACACCATGCTAGTTCACACCCACACACACACACACACTCGCCTTTAGCGTGTGTTTGTGAACTGGCATGGTCTTAAATTACGCGCGCGCACACAGCGCCTGCGTGCATAAACAGCGCCTGCGTGCATTACCCCCTTTTTTTTTTTTGAAGGTAAAGTGCAGGTTAATTTGTTTTATTTTTACTTTATTGTTTTTATGTGTTTATTTTTTTGGGCTGTAGAATGAATAATTTGAGTTTCCATTATTTCTTATGGGAAAATGAAATTTGGTTTACGAGTGTTTTGGAATACGAGCCCACTTCCCAAACGAATTATGCTCGTAATCTGAGGTTCCACTGTAGTTCTTTCCATTATTTCTTAAGGTGAAATTGGCTTTGATATACGAGTGCTTTGGATTACAGGCATGCTTCTAGAACAAATTATGCTCCCAATCCAAGGTTTAACTTTTAAAATAAATTAACATTTTGAACATCTGTCTCTCCTGTAGATGTGCATGGACTCAGAGAAGCACATGATCTACACCTTCGGAGGTCGCATCCTGACGTGTAACGGCAGCGTTGACGACGGGCGCACGTCAGAACCGCAGTTCAGTGGCCTGTATGCGTATCAGTGCCAAGCAGGTACCTGGAGCCTCCTGAGGGACGACTCATGCAACGCCGGCCCAGAGGACGTGCAGTCTCGCATCGGCCACTGCATGCTCTTTCACACGGTCAGTTCCTCTCTAATTACACAAAGTAAATGACTGTCAGAATAAGGTTTCCTAAGGCTTTATCATTCTTAAAGTTATGACTGCACGATAAGTCGTGTTATATCAACCTTGTAACCTAAGAATTTCCTTCATGAGAATGTCTCCAGGGTCCTTATTTGTTGGTTTGATTGTGAAGTAAAACTTTTTTTTGTCTTTTAGACTTCATGAGAGAGAGACTGTTAACATTTTCTATAACTTAAGTGATAACCGGAAACTCCACGGCATTAAACAAGTATTAAATTTGATGTGCTGCAGAACTAACTAATGCCAAATGGATGTGGTGTAGTAGGAATAAAACACTTCAGAACATAATGTTGGAATTGGCTCTTGTTACACCCCCCTACTTACCACTTGATAATTTTCTTGTGACAGTACTCTCTGTTGTTTTATTCCATGATTTAAATGTTTGATATCGTTAATTAAGCAAAGATGATTTGAGTGGAGTATCGCTGAATTTGGCTAAAGTTAACTAGCTATTGTATCTAAAGTAAAACTTGTTTCTTCCTTTTTTTTCTTCCTTTCTTTATCACTTGGTCTATTCGATTTACTCTACGGTCACATTTATTAATGTTGTTTTTATTTAGCATTGCACTACATAAAGGTATTTTCACTTTTAAACAATATTTTTCATCATTTCAGCTGATATTGTGCAGCCATTATTGTCTTTATGCAACATGGGTTTTGTAGATGCCTGGGTGTAGGGATATGCCTTTGTATTGTTTGTCTTTTTTTCCTCAAAGGTATTTGTTGTAATTTCAGAGTTCCTGCTCGATGACTTCTGCCTTTTTTTTTTTTTTTCCTTTCTTTCAGAGGAATCGCTGCTTGTATGTCTTTGGAGGCCAGCGGTCCAAGACGTACCTGAACGATTTCTTTAGTTATGATGTAGACGCAGACCACGTAGAGATCATCTCAGACGGCACCAAGAAAGACTCCGGCATGGGTAAGAATAAATCGTTTCACTACCACGTGAACACGGTTTAGAGGGCTTTGAGCTGTGTGACAAACTTCCTGCTTCTGGTAAATGTACAAGGCGCAAGCGTGACTTCATTCCTTGTAATAAAATCATAAGCGATGTAACGTGTGACTCCTGGAGGTCTGCGTCATCAAAAATCCATCCATAAAAGGGAACAAAGGACTCTGGGGAATGCGTATGACCTCATTCTTGTAAAAAGACAGGAGTCACGCGTGCATGATGTCACCGCTGCGAACTGTAACTCGGAGCTATGGGAAGAATTTAAGTGAACTCTGTGTACACCGTCTCTCCTCTGAACAGCCGTCAGTTAACAAACATCATCAGAACTGTTTCATATACATTTTTAAACTTGTAAATAAGATCTTTTTTTATTTAAAAGAACAAAGCAGACAAAAGAAAAGGTCTGGTTAGTTTCCGCTGCTGAAAAAAGGAGTTCTCACAAAAGGAATAAAACATGCTGTCGAATGCTCTTACAGCAAAATAAAGAGTGACTGGATGATGTGGTGATCTGTTCTCACCCCAAAGTTATTTTAGTTCCTATTACAGGATCTCCCAAAATGTTTATTCCTTTTATACCATCAAGTGTCAAAGGAGTCCATAAACCAAATTAGCTTCTGGTATTTTTCTTACATTATAGCAGGTATAAATAGCTGTTCCTTAACATTCTCTCTGTATGAAGACACAAAATTTGCAGCTTCGGGAACAATAATCCTGAGAAACATTACAGTGCTTTATCCTGAACACTTTCCGCTGCGACAAAGCACTGACACTGGAGACTCCGTCCAGTGTCTTCATACACAGGTCCATACAGAAAGCCTTACACAGTGGAATCATGGATGCCGAGTAAGTTGGTCTGCAAAACGAGCGAAATTTTGAAATAATTTTTAATTTGATAAACGAGCGAGGTCTCGCAATACGAGTAGTACGCGTGGGCAATCGTCTCCCATTGCTCAGTCTCGGTGCACACGTGTCACTCGTATAGTGGACATCCGTATGCCCATGTACTGTTTATTGTAACACTGTGACCACGTCAAATTTTGTGTCCAAGTGTAGTGGCTGACTGTTCTTTAGTAACTGTACTGCAGCAACCGTCTCTGAGAAGAAAAATGTTAAAAAGATGAACCTGTTTAACGACGACGCAACGTCACATTTCCTCAAATCCTTAAAAAGGAGGCAAAAGCAAGTGCCACTAGAAGCGGTTCCTTGTTAAATTCACACAAAAAGAAAGAAAAAAAAATTCACAATAACCCTCCTTCTCAACTTTATCACAAAGGTCACAAGTCTTTTCAAAGGGTAAAGTGCAGGTTAATTAGTTTCATATTTTGTATTAATTATTTTTTATATGAATATTTTTGGGTTTTGGAACAAATCATCCAATTTTCCATTATTTCTTAATTCGCTTTGATATACGAGTGCTTTGGATTACAAGCACGCTCCCGGGACGAATTATGGTCAAAATCCAAGGTTTAACTGTAGTTTTAGAATCTGTTTAGATCACTCTGCCATTTAGGTCCTGTTGTTTTTCATCATGTAGAGCCACGTAGCCTAATAAAATGTGTAAATCGTCCATGTTCAGGAGCACAATCCTCCCCCTAGTTATTGGCTGTCCTTTCACTTATTTCAGGGTTGAACATTGTCTTCCGTCAAATTCTGAGAAACCGTCTGTCATTCTAGAGAAGTCACCGAGTTCTTAGAAGTCTCTGTACACCCACACTGTTTGTGGTAGTTTACAAACCTGATGGTAATTTCATTGCTCAACAAAGACTCCACACACACATTTTTATGCATGTGGTGTCACAAACAAAATAACAAGCCCAAGCATTTCCAAACAAAACAAGTTTTTTTTTTTTTCCCCACCTCCTTTCCCTGAAACGCTAAAATGCAGTGGGCAGCTTTTCAATGTGTTTTTTTTTATTTTTATTTTTTATTATTATTATTTTTTTTTTTAACTTTGCATATTCCTTAAGTCTTATGTCATCAGTAGAAAGCATGTAGAGGTGTTGTGTTGTCATCTTTGTAGAAGCGATAAAGACAGAAACAGTCACAGGTAGTGACACATTTCCTGTCATTGTAAACAGTTTTAAACATCAATAGCCAGCTTGATGCAATGTGTGTATGACAAGGTCTCAGCATTTTTCTTTTTTTTTTGGTCCACTGATTCTGTTGGTGTGTGTGTGTTTATGGAAAAAAGTGAAACAGAAAGAGAGAGAGAGGGGTGGCAGGGGGCAAGAACACAGACAGAAAGAACGGAATGTTTTTTGCCAGCAAGGAAGCAGCGTGTCCAAACACTGTGCTCATAATCAGTCTCAAATGTTTATCTTGCTTCCTCTCTGAGTAATGAAAAGTATTTCCATTTCTGCGCCAGGCCTCTTGTTGTTCAGAACCGGGATCTTGCCCGGTCCGTGATCTGATCCCGTGTACAGAGAGAGACCGATTTTAGGTCACTGCATGGTTTCATTTGCTGTTTCAGGCTGTGTGTGTGTCTGTGTGTGTGGCATTTCCTGTAAAAGCACTACACTGACGCATGTATTTAAGCATGTGATGTGTGACAGGTCTCTGTAGGTTGTAACCTTCTTTTGGTAAAATTCACATTCAAGCTCAAGTGGATCAGATAAGCTGGCTTTGTTGACAAACTAATTAATTAGGCTTTCAGTCTTGGACTTTGTTTTTTCTTTTTTTTTCTTCTGCGACATTTTTCTGAAAACTCATATGGTTAGAATTATATGTGGATTTAATATATTCACAACAGGGATGTTCACAATGACCTGGACTTCCTCCTCTCTTGCTTGTATTTTTTGATACCACATGTAAAGGATAAAACATGACTGTGCTGTGATGCGGCTTAGCGTTATCACCCCAAAAAAAGTTTTCCAAAAAACATTTTTTTTTTATTCCATTAACACCACAGCAATAGGCAACAGGAACGTTTCATTATTTATTCAGGCATGACAACAGTTCTTAATAAGCAACGAGAGAAGCAAATGTACTTCTGCTTTTGATTGTTTAGTCGTAGAACTTGAGAATATAATTTGTGCACTTAGTTTATTACTTGGGAATGGGCCCAAATATAACACCATACAGCTACAACTGTACTCGTGTATATACAGTACTGTGCAAAAGTTTTAGGCACCATCATATATGCTGTACCAATTTTGTTATACATGTTTATCATGTCTGCATAATTATGTACAAAATCATTCAGTATTCCTATACATAACTTAAAATGAATAAATAAATAACTTACAGGAAAATATATGCATGCCTGTAAAGAGAAATAATATACAAATGTACAAGACAGACCAGTTTTCAGATGGAAACAAAAAACCTAATTTACGCTCCTGGGATTTGAATAAAAAATATTACCAGAAGAACTCATATTCTCCAGCAAGCTCAGTAAAACCTAATAACTGTTTTCTTATAAAACTGCACAATTCTGTGTCTAAAACTTCTGATTTTAAGCAACAAGTTTTCACTCCAAATATTGACTGTTTATTTTATTACTCTTTATTGGTCTTTTATAGAAGTTTCTTTTTTGCAGAAATGTTTTCAAAAGCCTCTTTTGCTTGTGCCATATTTTTGTATGTGCCCAAGACTTTTGCACAGTACTATAAGTAAAACAGCTGTTAGGTTTTACTGAGCTTGCTGGAGAATGAGTTCTTCTGGTATCTTTGTCACACTCGCTCCTTTCTATTTGTATGCAAATCCCAGGAGCTTACATTAGGTTTTTTGTTTCCATCTGAAACCTGGTCTGTCTTGTACTATATTTCTTTCTTTGCAGCCATGCGTATATTCTCCTGTAATGTTATTTGTTTATTCTTTTTTTTATGTTATATATGAAAATACTGAATGATTTTGTACATAATTATGCAGACATGATAAACATGTATAACAAAATTGGTTCAGCATATAATATGGTGCCTAAGAGTTTTGCACAGTACTGTATATGATCTCCCTGGAGTCATTTAGTGTAAAATATTGTCCACCTTGCACTGTTTTCCTGTACATGCTTATGAATGCCCTTGTGGTTGTAACAGGTGGATGCACTGCTGAATAAACCATACCGTTTGTGTGTTTCAGTACCAATGACTGGCTTCACCCAGCGTGCCACCATCGATCCAGAGCTGAACGAGATTCACGTCCTGTCAGGCCTCAGCAAAGACAAAGACAAGCGAGAGGAGAACGTCCGCAACTCCTTCTGGATCTACGACATCGCTCGCAACAACTGGTACGCTCTGAACTTTTTCTTACCCGCCCCTTACCTCAAAGAAAAAAAAAATCTGCATTTTCTCTCTGTCTCAGGAACTCAGCTTTAGATCCTATCAAGATTGTTTGACAACAGATTATCCATGTTTCATACATACTGTATGTTTGTTTACTCAGAAAGTAACTCTTTCCCTGTTTGATACATTTATTAGCTACTTAGACAAGTAGTAGTTCCCGGGTGCTGCTGCCCAGTCCAAACAGAACAGACTTGGTAATGGTAGCACACAATTAATTTCCTATGAAGCCTTACCAAAATAAATACCGCAGTGGAATGGAGTCTTCTGCAGTTACAAAGGTTTTGCTTTCTCAGTAATAGAAACCCTATGCTGATAGACGAGTGTCTTCTGACCGAACCGGCACATTCCTGAGGAAGTTCATGATCAGGGTTTCTAATAAAGAGCACACAGAGTTCTCATCTGCCTGTATGTGAACATAACAGATTTTCTAAGAGGAAATCCCTTTCTTTGTTTTTTTAAAATTATTATTGTCTGATTATAAAACAAGAAGTTGGTAGTGTTTTTGTTTAGTTCATAATTCAAGCTTTTGTTGTGTCTAATATGGCACAGCGACGCTCTCCTTTGTCCTTCATGGGGAACCATAAAATGTGTCTGTTTTTAAACAGCAGAAAGTGAATCAAAGCTTTGAAAAGATATGATGACAATATAGTTACAAAATAAGAAGAAAAATGATAACGTATGATGGCTGTCATTGCTGCATACCTCCGATGGAGGACATTTAAGAATAAACAGTGTGAATTGTCGATGCAGCGGCCCATCTTTTCACCAGGGCTTTCCCCAAACCTGGCATCAAAGATCCGTTAAGGCAGGAGTGAGGACACTGGTGTTCTGCTTGAACGACCTCATGTACTCTATCTTACATGCAAATTGCCTCTCGCCCCTGTTATCACAAATATATATATAGGAGGCCATCACTTCCCGAGGTAAAGAACAAAGCTTAGTTTTGACTTTGTTCCTCTTTTTACTGAGTTTCATTATGTATAGATTTAGAGCAGGAGAATAAAAGACTTCAGTTCTTGAAGGCCTCATAATGATCTGAATTTGTAGTCGCTAATTTGCAGGTTCAGATATAAGTCGAGTGGAGATGTTACTTAGTGAAGTAGAGACTGCCAGGGCACATAACCACAGTGTGGATTTTTAATACTTTTCTTTTCCCACATCCTTACTAGACATGACTTAATGGATTAAATGAAATCCCAGACATCAGCAAAAAACATGCCACGGAGTAGACAAGATATGTAGTAAAGCAAATGGCCATTGTTGTACTGTTACAGTATGTTGATATAAATGTGTGTTTGAATCCTTACAGGTCATGCGTGTATAAGAACGACCAGGCCGTAAAGGAGAACCCCAGCAAAACACTACAGGAGGAGGAGCCGTGCCCTCGGTTCGCTCATCAGCTCGTCTACGATGAGCTACACAAGGTAAGACTTTAAAACGTGGAGATGTTGTCCATATAAAAATTATTATAATCGAGTTCAACATCTAAAACTTGAATTTGGCACTAACACATTAAAACACTTTGCTTGTTTACGCACATGCTGATTAATTTGGTTGTTTTTGCCAGGTGCATTACCTGTTCGGGGGAAACCCAGGCAAGTCGAGCTCCCCTAAGATGCGACTGGATGACTTTTGGTCTCTGAAACTTTGCCGCCCGTCGAAAGAGTACTTACTGAGACACTGCAAATATCTCATCCGCAAATACAGGTATCTCGGTACAAACGAGTCTATTTTCTGCTTGGAGACATTATAAATTAATGTACCAGACATTTTCATTTTGGATAGCATCGATTTTATTTGACTGTAATTACTTTAATTTGTTCCAAAACAGACACTTAAAAAAAAAAAAAATAAATAAAAAAAGTTTTTAAACAAGTAAATACAAATTTTGTTTTAAAGTTTAAAGAAAATAATTTAATTTTATCCAGTTTTAATATTGAATAACAAAAACTGAATGTAACCGTATTGATGTTAAAAAGAAAGAATGAAAGAACAACATCAATTAATGAGTACACGCAGCGCTTATAAAAGATTAATGTTTAACCGGCTCAGTCGAACAGTAATTAAGCCTGATGGTGCATGCTGTTATTAAAAATAATCAGTGACCGGGTGACGTGATGTGACTCGACATAAAACAGAGTTAGTTACCACCCAGTTTCCACCCTTTTTTTTTTTTTTTTAAACCAGTCTGATCCCAAAGTCTTTATTTCACCTGCAGATGGTTCCTTTTTTTTTTTTTTTTTTTAATTAAAGAATGACAAGAATGACAACCCACACAACTTTCATCATTCTTTTAGTTAGATGGTGTATTCGAATCAATAATCAACCCTTCGAATCAAGACACGGCCAGGTCGTATATACAAGGTGAGCTGTATAGGCCATACAAATTTAATCAATGCATATTTATTAAAGGATGAAGAAGCTCCAAAATGTCAGCGCTGTAGAACTACTCTAACCATAAAGCACATACTTTTGGACTGCCCAAGTTTTAATACCATAAGGAAACTATTTCTACCAGAACAAGATTTAAAAAACATATTCTGCAAGACAAAACTAGAAAAACTTTTACAATTTCTATCTAAAGTGCACCTAAATTATCTAATGTAAAAACTTGTTCTTCTGGCCAAGGCCATGCTATAATGCGATATTTATTTATTTTTATCTATTATTATTATTATTATTATCCCTTTTTTTTTTTACTTTCCCACAACTCTTTAGATCACTTACATTATAACATAATATAATATTGGTTTGAATAAACCAGCTTAATATGTGTTATGAATCTGCCATGAAATAGCCTGGGAAGCTGATATGGCAATAAATCCTAATACAAACAAAGAAAGTTAGATGGTATAGAACCAAGTTAGTTCCTGTTATCACTTATGGTTTAGCAGCTACAAAAGTAATCCGCTCACCTGCCTTGCGGTGAGCGAGACAGGAAAAAATGCAGCTTGTTGCCACAAAACCACAACAACCTCCATCTTAAAGATTTTCCTGTGACATAAAACTTCCAGCTGACACCTCTGACAAGTTACAGCTTTACATCCGACTGACTGTACAAGCACTAAAGACTTCATCAATGTCGATTTTAAAATTTACAGTATAATCTTTCTAGTCTTTCTAAACCTAGCTCTCATTTCTACTGATGATTTGTTTATTTATTTTTACGAACAATGCAACTTGAAATGTTTATGGATGATGTGGTCCGACAAATATCATAAATGGAGATCACTTTTAGTTCAGTCTGGGTGATTTCAAACCTTCTTATTTGGTCGAGGGGCTAATAGTTTGAGCTGTCTAAAACTGACCTTTATTTTTTTTTTTCAAGGCATACATGCATTTTTCCCTCATTAAATAATATTTTTCCAAAAAGAAATGATGCCAAGTGTCTGACTGTCACAGGGTTGTTACTATAGAATACTAACATTAGCAGAAGAGGTGCATTTAATAAAATTCTGGGTTGCCTCACAGCCAGTGCTGCTGCTGTAGGAAATTAATCCCCCCTCTGTCCGTTACAATTTGAGAAAGCAGCAACACTTGGTATAAATACTTACAGGAGATCTATCTTATCCAAACAGTAGCTGTATCTTGATGCATTTATTTGCATGTTCCATGTACATTCTCCAGAAACCTGATTAGCTACTTGGCAAGCAATGCAAATAAGCAGAGGGCAAACCATTGTACCTAGACACAATTAAAATACATTCTTTATTCACTTTACATTAACATTCAGTATTATATGGTTGATTAGGGTGTAAAATAGTTATTTTGAATGTCTTTTTGTGTCAGCAGCTTTTTCTGCAGTGTTTCGTAATTAGGGCTGTAGTCAATGCGTTTTATTTTTGGCACTAAATCAGATTGAAGTAGAGCTGTACTTTTCCATGAGTCAGAGTCATTTCTGTGTAGGTAGCTCCCTCTGCTGGCTCACTTGATTTATTTATTCTCCAAGGATAATAGGCCTGTCTTGGTGTTTAATACTTAAAAACAAATATTCAACTGCCTCTAAATTAACAGAGAAGTAAACATTTAACCTGGATTGATGTCGTCTATTCAACTTGTCTGGTGTAGCATCAGATACAAAGCTAACTCTGGTCCTAGACTTATGATCTTCCTATTCTTGTAACACTTAAGCACTTTAATCTACAATAAAAACAGACAAATAAACAAACACTTTCTCTAAAGCAGGATTTTAGCTTTAAGGTATTATAAGACTAGGGCATAGCATATGAATATATTTCTAGACAGACTTTCCAATGAACTCCTGTAGGATATGGGCATCTGCTACAAACTGCACAGTTAAATTTTATGTAAAATTTGAAATGAAGTTTTAATTCTTGACTCTTGCACTGTTTGCAGGTTTGAGGAGAAGGCTCAGACCGAACCACTGAGTGCCCTGCAGTACTTGCAGAATGACCTCTCTCTGACTGTGGACCACTCTGACCCTGATGAGATTAAAGAGGTAGGGATTGATGCATCAACATTTTTCCAACAAATCAGGAACAACTATAGAGTATATTCAGACACGTGGTCTGCCACATGGGCAGTCCAGCTATGTCTAGCTACCAGGATTCGGCTTTGTTTAACCATCACATTGTTGAATTTATGATTCCTAAGACTTGCAGCAATTTCAGTACTGGTAGTTCTAGAGTTATGAGTATTCAAGTTGAATTTCCTTAGAAACGGACGACGGTTCTATGAACATTCATAGATGCAAACAAATAATGGCAGTACCTTATATTTACAATTATATACAATATTTTCAGTGTGTAAGTGAATGTATAAAATATCTAAAGTTCAGTATATTGTATGTGTGCACGTGTGGGGGTGTGGGAGAAATTAAGCAGTCCAGGAGCATGGTGGTAGAAAATGTTTGTCCTGTAAAACTGTCCTGATGGAGAATAATCCTAATTTTGGAAAATCCTCAACGAAACAGAGGTCACAGTCCAATTCCATCGAAAACAGCTCTGAGACAAAATACTATCTGGCATTTCCCCTCAAGATTTAAAGTCACAGAGACAGCATTGTTGCATTTGATGTGTGAGATTAATTTTCTTAGGCGTGGTTACAGTTTTTGGCCACATGATGGCAGTGTGGGGGAAAGGAAACAGATTTAGTCAAGTGGAATGGTATGCTTTACATTGGATTTTGTAAAAGGCGTATAAGACTCACTTTGTCGGACTTAAAAACAAATCCGGCTTATGAATGTGCTCTCGGAATGGAACGTGTTCTTAAGTCGGGGACTACCTGTACTGGATTAATGAAATGAACCTCATTAGGAGCAAAATTAACTTAAAAGCGTAAAGGACAAACATGAGACTGGCAAATTAATTCTGTCTACATGAAGGTACTTGTAAGGGAAAACTGCTCAGTTTACGTTCCCAAAGTTAGGTTTGGCATTCACTTACAATATACAAAAATATCAGACATCTTTTTAGTTGTCAGAGGATTAATAAAATATGAGAGGAGAACCCATTAAAAGCACCTAAACAGTGCCTTGGCTTAGATGTATTGAACACGGCAATTAAATAATTTCCCCCTGGATCCGTGGTCTGCCTCAGACTCAGCAGCGATTGTGTACAAATGAATGTGTGAGTCTTTAACTCTCTACTGGAAACATCTGTACACACAACACTTCTCCGGCATTTATGGATTCATGGGCACAAAGCTAACAATAAGGTTGAAATAAATAACATGGCAGCAGTCCAGACAACAGACTGCTGGAGGTGGATCACGGCCAGGATGTAAAGTCAACTGCATGCACGCTATATTTCTGATTGTTTATGAAAATATCCACTCAGCTGTTCATGAGCTCATGTCGCTATAGGTGAAGAGGATCAATTAGTGTTCACATCAAAACATCAGAATGATGACTTGTTTCAGAAACTGCTGATCACCGGCCAACTCTAGAGTTTACGAAGAAAGGTACAAAAACAGCCAGTTCGAAGCAGTTCTGCAGGTGGAAACACCTTGTTAAATGACAGATTGAAGGTTATCATGAACAGGAAGGCAATTAACTTGTATAACTACTGTGGAGAAAAACATCTCGGTAAGCTCAACACGGAGACAGCAGCAGAAGGCGACACACATTAAGTTCCTCTTAAGAAAAGGATGTTGCATTAGGCACAGTTGAACATAAAACATCACATGATTTTTTTTAATTTTAATGACTGTGCTGTACAGTTTCAGCTCCTGCCCTCAGCACTCTTCAAGACTAGTTCAGACTTCATCCCACTAGGTAAGTCATACTTATCCATGAAGAATTTACTGCAGTAGAGAAAATTACATCGCAAATGCAGAGACATTTTTTTTTTTATTTATTCTCTTGTCAATATTTCAGGCTTTTCAGACGTCGATCAGACGTACGCCCAGCGAACACAGCTCTTTGACACACTGGTAAACTTTTTCCCAGACAACATGACCCCACCCAAGGGTAACCTCGTTGACCTTATTACCCTGTAGCCACGCCCACCACACTCTATCCCGTCACTGCTCATGCCTCGAAGACTTATCCAACTGCAAACAGAAGTTATTTTTCTACATGCACTTCAGAATCACCATGCTGACCAAATATGATTTCTTTACAAGCAGGAAAATGTTTAGAACTACCCTTGATGGTAATTTAACCAAAATAACAATACTGGAATATACCAACATACTGTAATATTCTTTAATTTATTCACCTAACTCTGAAGTTACTCTGAATTGAAGTCCCTGAAGTGTCTGCAGCACGTGTGCACATTTATTTTTCCTCTTAGAAGGTGTCTGAAGAAGGTCAAATCCAAAACTCACTTTGTTTTTCCTCTTTTATTCCAGGCAGTTTCAGATCTACAGTAGCTCAGCTTTCATCTTTATTCACGTTAATCAAGATTTTTAACGCTCAGTATAGTAAAGAGTGCTGTAGAGACGATGGCCATGGCCGTAATATCAGCCTTTATATCTCGCAGACCGGTGCTGAAAGCAGTCCATTTATTGAATGTGGGCTTTGATTTGCACCATTTAACTGCGCTTTACAACATTTTTGCCAAATGAAGAGGCGTGTGATTGTATGGCAAGTTTGCACTCTTAATTTCTAAGCTTACAAGATGGGAAATGTGTAAATGTGTCCTTGTTTGCTGTTCATTTCTCTGGAAATGGGTTTTAAGAAATGGCCTCATTCTGAACCTGCTGCTTTTATAGTAATAGGGCAATTCAGCAATTTCAAAAGAAAAAAGAGTATTATGTTGTCACACAGTTTTAGTGACGGTTTAATCGGATGTGGTTCAGATGAAATTCTCTTCTCACTGGTACGAAAAGGCTTATTTCCTTTCCCGTTTGTGCCAAAGCAATATCGTGCATCTTAATCTCCGTCTAAAAGTAAGTCATAAAATTTATTTCTCAAGAGCAATGCAGTAAAAATCCAGAACATTATTGGATCAGTGCTCGCAAATTCCCACAGTGTGAAATAGTCCACTGACCCAAAAAGGGTCAATGCCCTGTGATTGTCCATTGCTAGTTGTGTGTTCCTGTGTGTGGGTGTATATCTATATACAGTGTATATATATATATGTATATATGTATGTTTGTTTGTGTGTGTGTGTGTTGAGGCTAGCTCTCATCCACCGAGTCTCGGGGAATCAAGGTACTTGATACTGGAATGCCGTATGTCTTATGATTTTAGGAATCCTGTTGCGGCACTACTGAACACGTCAGAATGTTACTTGGAGGTCGTCTTCCGTAAGATGTAGTGTGTAAATATAGCCATGTATACATGTGTGTGTATATAAGATTTCCTATTTGAAGTATTACTAATGGCCTGATTTTGAAGGTTTGCCCCTTGAAAGCGTAATATATTTTGACATCATGTTGGCTTTATTTGTGTTAAGTTAAGAAAAATGTTGGTGGTATGTTAATTAAAAAGTGACTGCTAACCAGATCAACAGAGAAACACATCCTTAACATAATATGAACAGAGTACAAGTGAGGGTTCTTGTCTTAACCTGTTCGACACAGCTTCAAAATCCAGCACTCGAGACCACTGTGTGTAGAACATTTAACACATTTCCAGTCAGTCAGTTTAATTTCCACTGTCAAGCCGAGTTTGTAGTGTCCGGGTTACATTCATTTTCTCCATTCATAGCCTCCATTTTCCCAATTACATCCTAGAATGTTTCTCACCTAGGCTTGAGTACAATTAGAGCTGCTACACCAGTCATTTAATAATTTTGAGTTTTGTGCCAGGAAGAAGGTCAAACCTGTGGATTGTTAACTGTAAAAGAGGAAAAACAGTTGGAGTACCTTTTTATAAAACCTATCAGTCTGGACTCTCTTTATATTGCTCTTTTTATTTTATTTTATTTTTTTCTTATTCTTCCCTCTTGAAAACATCTCACTTCTTCCTCCTTTCTCACCTCCTGAGTGAGGATATTGGGACATGTGAACACTACACTGTGGCAGACATGAATGTGTAGAAAATTCTTTAAACAAAAGCATTGTATGTAATGTACATAATGAATAAAGATTGTATTTTGTTCATTTTTTTTTCTACAAAATGTCTCTTTTTTTGTGTTAAACCGAAGACTTTCTGATTAAGGCATGTTTGTGAAATAAGAACTTTTTCTGTATGGACATATTTTATTCCATGGTCACACAAAAATAAGTGATAAACAAAAAACAGCAGTGAATTTCCAGTGTATCAGACTCCTGTTTTTTACCTTATCTAAAAGGTAAAGTTCTAACACAATATAACATACACACAAAATAATATAATGTAAATTAAAGACAGACAGTTGGAGACCATATAAATATTTAAGAAATAGTGTGTTGAAAAATGAGAAACTGAGAATTTCTAGCAAATCATTTCTTCCGGACCTGGACATTTTGATAGGAAACAGGGTGTTACAGTAAGTCTAAAGTTGTGTCTTTAAGGACAAAACCTATTGTCTATTCTAGTCCATTTTAGAAAGTGCTTTAATCATTATGTCTTGCGTTATGATTTACACCTTCATGTTTTGGCTCTGAGGGAAAAAAAACAATCTTACCCTGACATATATAAATGTCCCTATGCAAAAAAACATGGTGTGTTTAGCAGTTCTGGTAGACAGCCGTTTTTATTTGGTGGATCCTGTATTTTCATTACTCCCATGAGAATTTAGCCCTCGTTTGCAGATACCTACAGGAAGACGACTCAATGTGGTGATGCTTAAGTTCAAGCTTTAGAGGCTGAGCTGTTTGCAGGAGCATTGTGGGTAACGTATGAAAAGTGAAAATTGATAAACAACTGAAAGATTCAGCTCAGAATTTCATCACGAGATACATCTAAGTAATCATATGATGAAGCATGAACAGTCTATGCACAGTCTAAAACCAGGATGAACAACATTTTATCCATTGGTCCCATGGTAAAAATTAATACTCGTCAAACTAAACACTTTAACAAACAACACTATGTACAGGTGCAGCAGTGTACATTTCTTTGAAGTATTATAAGTGGGGGGAAAAAAATCTGTGTGAGAAACAATATGTGGAAAAATCTTTAAAATACAATCTTCTGGACATGGTTTGTGAAATTAAACTGACAACAGCACTGTGGCCCATGAACAGCCTGTTTTACATGAACAACATCTTTGAAAATCTCCCATTAAGTTTCCTTTAGAGTTTCCCCCCCTCACTAATGTGCCTTTTTAGCAATACTGCTTAATTAATCGAAAACAAAAGGGAACCCTGTAGTCCATTTGCTACTTGGCCATTCGGAATGGTATTTTTTACACAGTCTGTTTCAATGAGAGTCTGTTTTGTAAAATGATCAAAAAGATGATGGGCTTGCACGCTTTACAGGTGTGTGTCCTCCTCATCGGGTATGTCGTCTTTGCCGAGGTTGTCAAAGGGAACAATCCAGCTGTCATTAAACTCTCCATTCAGCGCCAACTTCTTCTCCAGCGCCAACTTCTTCTCCTGCACCTCCGGGTGCACCTCCATCACTTCCAGTGTCGGGTTGTCGTGGTACCCGTTCTCAACCGTCTGCAGCTCTTCAGTCAGGTGTTGCTGTAAAGTCATGGACATTGGCCTTAAAGGTGCAGTCTAAATTTGTTTTTTAGTTTGCAGTACAAGTTGTTCAACTAATACTGTATGTTGAAACTATAGGAGTTTCTTAATACAAATACACCTTTTCTCTTTACTGTTCATTCCAAACCATGTTCTCTTAAAAGAACTCAAATTTACTGGTAGCGAAAATATAAGAAAAACATAAAGTACTTGTATTGTTGTACAGATAAATACTATTCGGTAGAATTTTGTTTCTGGCTGCAGAAAATTGCCTCAATTTGTAGTGAGTCAGATCATTTAGATTAAGTGAACAAAAATAGCCAAATATTTCAGCTCCCAAGTGGAATTAAGGAAGACCAGACAGAAAGATGAAAGCAAAGAAGTCGTGAAGGAATGTAAAAAAAAAAAAAGTGTAATTATGCAATTAGTTCTCCACATAAAATAAATAAATAAAAATGGTGCATAATGTAAAAGATGGCCTAACTGGTTCAGGTTTAATTTATTATTATTGTTTTTTAAATAACACAGAAACTAATGTGGATGAAAAAAAATAAACCGGTATAAAATTTTTAAAGCTTTTAACGGATTTTTTTTTTTTTTTTTTTTTTAATAAATGTAGACAAACATTGGCTATGGACATGTTTTTTTTTTTTTTGGGGGGGGGGGGGGGGGGCTTGTGTATTTTTT
>JAQQZS010000004.1:7411947-7423045 GCA_030068045.1 Platyallabes tihoni | reverse complement strand
ACAAACTGACCATTTTGATTCATATGCATTCATATTCCATACAAACTTAAATAATTCTTTTGATTGTGTAAAGCTGCTTTGAGACAATTGCTAAAAGCGCTATACAAATAAAATTGAAATTGAAATTGAAAAATTTTTTCTAATACTGTTTGTATAAGATAATTGCATAATCGCGGTGATGCTGAGAGTCAAGGGGGCACAACTGAGTGAGGTGTGGCCTACTCCCTCTTCCCTGTCAATCACAGTGAAATTAGCTAATCATGTGGAAGACAAGTTCGTGTGCTTTCCTCTGAGTGTGTTACTTTAGCAGTGATGCAGCACTAGATGCGTACGATGCAGTTGTTTTTCTTCACGTGCTTTAGAGGAAGCATGAAGAGGAAACATCTTAACCTCATGCTACTTTTTAATCACCTTGCTATATTTAATGCAAATTGTTACCATGTTTTTCATAAGCTATTTCTAGTTTTTTTTTTTTTATGTACCCATAGTACCCATTCTACAGTGTGTTGCACATTTCTTATGGGACTCGTGATATAACCGTGTGTGTGAACACCAATTATAGAACTCCGTGTCGGCTATAACATGTCCTTAGAGACAGCTCATAACTTTGTATTAGTGCACATGAAAGTCTCGTCCCCAGATCACACATCGTGTGTGTGTTTATGTGTCGTCTCTCTCTAGCTTTCCTGCTGTGATCCGGGCTCCTGATACGGCCCTCCACGTCTCCAACACCCCTCCCATCCGTCTTCCAGCAATGGTGTCCTATTCATGCTAATTGAAGAGGCCTGTAAGGAGGGAGTTCCTTTATGGGGCTGAGTCACAGCTCAGCGCCTTCACTCAAGGGAGAAGGAACAGGAGAAGACCCTCGGGAATGTAAAAATGTTTGGCAGGAATAATGGGATGGCAGGAGAAAGGGAGGAGGGTGCCAAAAGGTGAAAAAAGGCCTGACGGGGTAGCGGGGTGTTTGTGGGCTCGACTTAGAACACATTCCTCACCACACACACACACACACACACACACACACGCACACACACTTAACACTAAGCCCCATCAGTAAGGTATTCTAATGGAAGTTTAGAGGAGACACTTTATCATCAGAACATCAGACAGTGATCGTTTTCCAACCAGGTTTTACAGGAATAATCAATTTCAGGATAATCTTAAACTACTGCTTGTGTAGCGAGTGTCAATTTTACAGACAAGACAAATGTTTTTACCGATTTCTCTGAAGCAGAAATAGAACAAAATTTTTTTTTTTTACTCAAAATCCATTAATTCATGTTTTAAATGTGATTTTGTAGAATTATGTGAACATTTATAAAATACATTTAAAGCATGCATACAATAAAGGTCTTAGGATAAGATAAACTTTTGTTCCTTCAATTATTCCCAGTATTGAAATTTTTAAATCGAACTTATCTGTTTACCGAGACTTTATATGTGTTATAGTGGTTTGTATTGGTAATTTGATGGTTCCTGTTGTTCTTAAATGATTTTTACTATGTAAGGCACTTTGGTCAACCATCGTTGTTTTAAATGTACTATATAAATAAAATAACTTAACTTATTCTAAAGAGTTTGTTGATTATCCACAGATCCAATTAATTACAGTACATTAATAAGACACGGTACAAATCCTTCCCTCTGGGTTTACACCGGTCAGCCATAACATTAACACCACCGCCAGATGGTGCCTGTCCCTGTCCAGAAAAGTCAATGCTGCCTCTGATAGAAAGGTATCAGGACCCTCCATACAGTACACCAAAGCATATCGTTTAGCAGGCAAAGAGTAAAAGGCCTTGAAATTTCCCAGATCTCAACCTGATCGAGCATCTATATGATATATATCGTATATCATATCACAATTCAACAACTTGAATATGGGCAATATCTTTATCATCTTATTGTTTTTGTTTGTTTGTATGTTTCTTTCTTTATATTAACAATTTTTTCAGCTGTTTAGGAGCAGGTCTCCTTACTACGCCTCTGTCTCTTGGTGGTGCCAGTCTCTGGAGAAATGAAAACAAAGTACGGCCAAGTAGGAGAGGATAGATGACAGTCACAGGAATTTGATATAAGATAAGTGATTAAAGCACTCACATGCCATGAACATACTCTGTTCTTTTTCTCCAAGTGCAATGTGATGTAGTCAGTACATATTAGAAATAACATCTGAAAAACTACAAAGTTGATTGTTTAGGAATTACGGCTCTGGAGTTCTCGTTCTTTTTCTACATTAATAATCACCACATCATACTCGTATCATACAGTTACATTTCATGCTGTGGAAAGTCCACATGACAAGTTGTTTCCACTTACTGTGTATCGACTATAAATACTCGTACCATTACCACACTCTTGTTTTTCGCATTGTTGAAATACAGACTAAGTAAAGACTTAATAAAAATACTAAGAACCAGAAAAGCATGCTCCTGTTATAAAACTCTGGCATTGGAGACTCCTTCCATAAACTCACACTCGACTTATTTCTTTAGTGTCAGTGAGAGAACTGTGACCTTCAGCTCAGTCAGCGCATTGCTGATGCTGGACTATTCAGAACTGACACAGAAGTAGGAAAGCAGAATATATCTTGATGCCACACCTTCAACGGAAAAAAGGAGATGTTGATAGACAGCTTTCCCATCTATTGTTCTGTATTTTCACATGGTTTTGTGCTGGACGGTCCTGCCAAGAGGTTTCCATAACAGACTCTTGTCACTAGAACTGTATTTTATTTAAGCCTGTGAGAACATTGAGCCCTGACTTCCTGTTAGCCCAGTCATAGCTTCTTATCAAATTTCCTGGATTCTCTACTGATTCTGATATCCTCAACTTCCCAACCTCCAAGAAAGCAAAGACAGATTTGGTGTTGAAGTCCACTCTGATCTACTGTAGCAGCATAGTCGTCTGTCCTATGGCGTGATAATTACTTTAAATGATGCATCACAGCTCTAACCGCGTTTTGGGTTTGCTTTAAACTAAAATCGATTAATCAGCATAGTGTATTAGGACAGGATCGTGACTGTAGGATTTAAAACTATAACTGGTTCAGAAATGCACTTCTTCATCATTGATACGCCTCAAAGCCGGGGTTCTGCTGCTGCGCCACTTTTTCTATAAGTTACGCAAGCAATAAAATTCGTTGCAACACGCGGTTATACAGTAGATACTATAAATAATCAACAACAAGGAGTATTCTTACTACCCTGAGTAATCAGTTGATTCATTTCCAGTAACACAGCTTGAATTGTTTTTCTTCCAAAATGCTGACAATGGAGACTCCTTACAGATATCAACCTTCCATTATTTCGTTGAGACCACTCTGAGAGTGTGACCTGGCTGACGTGGACAGCTGCTGTTTCTGAGAATATCTGTCTTATTTACATTTAGGTGTTTTCACAGACACTGTGACACAGGTTACTGTACAAACAGAAGAACTACTCTATTAGTAAAACACTTCACACTGACATAGTGAACAGTCACGGTGTGACGGTTCACACGAACCCGGTTTTAACAAGACTGAAGGATCGGTGAGGAAACATAAACACAGCATCAGCTTTTTTTTTCTTCCAAGACTTGATGAAGTGGCAGGTGCGGCTGGTGTAATTAAGAATAACAGCACTCCTCCGTCAGCTCTCCGCCCTCAGATTTCAGACTGTTATCTTTTGTTTGGGCAAACAATGTACCAACCCAGAAAAAACAAATCGCGTACAAAATGTTGTTTTGCAGATGTTGCACTTCCCAGATTGCCCTGCTGTACGTCGAGGTTCTGTTATTATCACAATTTCAAGGATTTACACTTTTTAAAAGCCAAATCAAACAATTACAATTCTGAACTAAGTTATCCTTCCATATATCCTGATTAATTATACTGTATAACTACAGACTAATTCTATTAATATATAATTAATTCACTTAAATTAATTTTACATATTAGGTTTGCTTCTTAATATAGTAGAGTAAGGAATAAAGAAAATAAACGAGTGTTTCAGATCATGTATTATGCCGACAACTCAAGTTACAAAGACATACCCAACTAACCAATACTTTCGAAGTCTTGCAGACATTTTTTAAACCATGTGTAGTTTTAAAAGTGCGTCAGCAGTTTTTCAGCACACAGTCATCTCTAAAGTCACACTAACATCCTCAAAGTGTATCTAAGCAGGTGCATTTGTAGATTACAAGTTTTTCTTTCTGTTAAAGTTCTATTAAGTTAATTTCTCATTAAGTTAATTTCTCTGAACATGCTCCATTCATTCATGTATTTATTCCAGTATCCAGAAATACATCATCATGTGTTTAATTAGAAATCCAAAACTTACTCACCTAACACAAGGATAGTCCACATCAGCATCTTGAAACGCATCTTACTTCTGTTGTGGTGTTTTTTTTTTATTATTATTAGAGAGAGAGAGAGAGTTTGTTACTAAGAAAAAAATAATAAAAAAGTTGATGATGATGATGATGATGCTGGAGGTGACACGCCGATGTTGTGTCTTTCTAAATAACTTCTGAGTGTTGAGCCCAAAGCCAGAGCTCTTTTGTTGCAGCTGCTATTCTCTCTTTTTGTGTGTGTGTGTGTGTGTGTGTGTGTGTCAGTCTCCCTTCTGAGCAGGAGGATTTGAGTCCGGAGTGTTTTCGGGTTTCCTTGGCTGCACCCTGGCTGATGGTGCTATTCACAGCGCGTGAGCAGTTCTCTGACCAACGAGAAACTTTTCCTTCTGTGTATGTGCTGCAGTGTGGACTGTTCTGACGTACGAAGGGGGGGGAAGGACGCACCCACACCCACCAACACCCACACACACACACACACACACACACACACACACACAAGTAAAGCACTGCCCAAGCTGTCACTGGTTTAATAATAGCTTTTCAATAGACTCTGGGGGGCTGAATGGTAAATGCAGTGACATGTGAGCTGAATCCATGAACTCTGCACTCTGAGCATCGGTGTCGTGTCCAAGTTTTGCTTTGTTTTTTGGTTTTGTATCTTCTTTTTTTTACCCCCCAAATTTCCTCCTATTGTGCATGTCCATGTGATATTTCCCCTGTCAGTCCTGAACTGGACCATTTCCAGACAATGTTTGGTTTTTCTATCCATATATATATATATATCCATCCATCCATCCTCCATTCATTTATTTCAAGTTATCCTGTGCATATGTGTTGTTTTTCAGGTGTCATGTTTTGCAGAACAGATCTTGTTTGAGAGCTGTGGGTCCGTCTTTAAGGTATTAACGTTTGTCATAAAATTGAACAATGAACAAATACAAAAGCAAAATCTTTAGTGCTTGTTTATAATTCAAATGACAAAATGCTAAATTGTGTAGCAACAAGTGGATTTGAAGTTTTTTGTTTTATGTTTTTGCATAAAGCCATGGATGTCTAGAACAAGATGCAAAATAAAGAAGAACATGCATTAAGGTTTTGCAAAACGTTTCATGAGATTCATGAGATTGTTCCAAATATCAGCTGTTTCGTATAACGTGACAATTCTAGTAAAAGCTTCAGGCAAGGAAGCAGCTCTTGAACTCCACTGAGTCATTTGGAATTGTGTGGGAACGAACACTGTATAAAACATGGGATGCATGAAAAAGGAAACTCCCTTGATAACCTTAACAGTAAATTAGAAATGGACTGTAAATGTACGAAATTGCAGGAGTTTCATGAGTATGATCTTATCAAATTAAAAGCAAAGAAACATTATTGTAGAAAAGCTTGCAGACTAAAGCAAAGAATCTCACTGGTATCACATGACTGTTCACTAAACAAGTCTTTAAACCCTTAAACAGACATCTCAACCACTTTTATTACATTGTACATCAACCAGTACAGTTTTTCTTTAAATTTCAGCTTTGAAAACTCATGGAAACCAGACATTTCTATCTATCCTCAAGTTACTTGGATCGTCAAGTCATCATGTTAACCGACAGAGCACATACTTGTCTCTGACTTTCTATGCTTCTTGAGATTATAATGTTATAGACTTTGTGACTACCATGTCATAAATCACAACAGCAGAGAGCAGAAGTACCATTAATCGACATTAGGCTACTTTTGTAGCCTAATGAAGTAATATTAGTACTAGTATTGTTGATACTAGTATTGTTGGTCCTGATGATAATTACGTTCGAGGTTTATTTCCGTGACAAAAAATTAAAAGAATGATTACCTGATGCTTTGTAAAAAAAACAAACAAAAAAAAAACAAGTAACCTAGCAATTGATAAATTCTGTTCAGCTGATTATTTTCATATGCAGTATATTGTAGTGGACTTCGTAAGTTATTCAAAAGAGAAACAAGTGGGTGAAAATGGATGAAGAAGGTAACAAGGATATTAATTTGCAGAAGTTTGTGTTAACTCATTCAGAGCTTCTGTTGCAAATGAGACAATGCTACAGGTATGGAATATGCCGTGCTTTATGCTTCATAAAATGACGTGGAGGTAAATAGTACTGACATTTCAAGCTTTTTAATTACCAGTTATTAGCTGTTCTTAGTACACTCTAAGTGGTGCACTTGATCAGGGGTTAGAGAAGGATTTGTGATTCAGCCTTGTGTTAGAAGTTTTAAGTAAATTATAAGGAGACAAAGTGTTATTTACACTTTACATTAGTGCTTTCTTGCTGAAAGTAAGATACAGTAGTGTGCCAAAGGTTTAGGTACTTTTAGTACAAATTTTGTTATATATGTTTATCCGGTCTGCATTATCATGTACAAAACCATATACTGTTTATAAACATACCTTAAAATTAATACATAAATAACATTACTAAAGTATATTTGTATGCCTGTAAAAAAAAAAGCAAGATATATGACAGGCCAGGAGATGCTCCTAGGTTTTGCATGAAAATTGAAAGAAGCAAGTTTAACAAAGTTATGAGAAGAACTCTGGCATATTCTCCAGCACGATCAGTAAAACCTCTCAGCTGTTTTACAAACCAGATCTAACACTACTAGCAAAGAGTTTTCACACTAAATATTAAATGTGTTTATTTTATTACTCTTTACTGCTCTTTATAGAAATAGAAGTTTCATTTATGTAGAAATGTTTTCAAAGGTGTCTATTGGCTTATGGCATTTTTGTATGTGCCCAAGATTTTTGCACAGTACTGTACTGTAAGTAAAACAGCTGTCTTAACAGCTGTCTTAACATTGCAGAAGAATATATTTTTTGGTTTGAATCTGAAAACTGGTCTGTCATGTAATATGTTGCTTTCTTTACAGGTATGCAGATATTCTTCTGCAATGTTATTAGTTTTAATGCATGTTTGGAAAAATCAATCAATAAATAAATAAATATAATTATATATAGTTTTAAATATAAGGTCATAGTTTTATAGAAGGAGATATTCAAGTCAAGTCAAGTAGTCAAGCTTTTACTGCTTACTGTAAGTTGGAGACTAAATTCTTAAAAATAATTTACTCTAATGTACTGTCTATGTGCTTTGAAACATTTGTGAATTTGATAGATGTAAAACAACACTATGGATTAATTAAACTTGATAATACTTCTACTCTTACCATAAACAGGAAGCTCAGGTAGTCTAACCTGTGAATGAGAATTTCAGTCGAGTTTGGTCAAATTAATAAGAAGTTTAGTCAAAATAATTTTTTGCATAAATATTTCATCATTTGTCAACCAAAGCTCCCCAGCTGTTGCCCTGTTTGCTTTTGAAACAGTTTCATGCTGAATGGGAAAAAGCCGGGTCTTTCCGGGTGTGTCGCTTGTTGTCATGGCATCACTTGTTTGCAGGTCAACCTTGAATGCGGTGAACTTTCAAAGATGACCAGGAAATAAAATGGCCATAAATTCAAACACTGTTTTTAGTTACAGTATTGTTTTATTTTTAATTTCAGTAGCTTATAACGGTTTAGATATAACAGGTTATTTTTATACATTTGGGGTAAATCAGATTTAAACCTTTTGTGGAGTGTTCCCAGTAAATAAAATGTGTTTCCAAGCTACCATCTGATACCAGTGCTTGTCCTGAAGGTTTTACACATCCATCATCAGGTCTGTCTTAACTCCCCAGATAACTGTCCGCTTTGGGGATCCATCTGCTCAGCTCTAGGACAGGCTGCATGTGTATTACAGACTCTCCCCATGTTGGATGTAATATGATTCAAATATTTATCATTTGGCAAATGGATTCTCCTTCATAAACAAACATCAAATCAGCAGCTTTAAGCAGGGCTTTCTGAGAAGTACCTGAATTTTTGCCCATTCATGAACTATTCGTTTCTTTACACTTGCACTTCTATATACCTTTAAAGAAATCTCACACATTGCTTTTACTGAAAATACTTAATAATCCAGCTCTGCTGAATTCTCGATGGCAATGATTTTTAATACCAGCAGCTCTGGCAGGAATTTTGGTGTAAAGCAAATCACTCAATTTGATTTGGCTCTTGTTTGGCATTTTGTTTTTTGATAATCATTAATGGATTGAAAAAAAAAAACATTTTATTTAACAGGGACAATCTGATAATCATAGTTCCTACAGGTACATGTTTCCTCACACTTTGCATAATTTCTTATATATTTTTTATTCCGTAAAAGCGCTTTACAACAATGACCACACACTACTGTATATAAACAAACCTGAATTTAATTGAACAAATAAAAATGTATAATCATGATAGGCTGATGTTTTCTGTAGAGATATTTCTTATAGAAGGAGTCTTGGTATTAGTGAGTCAAAGATAACACTATTCTGTTTTCCAAGTCTGCAGTAACAGAGGGCGTTGTGCTTTGAAAAGTCTAATTAACTCCAAGAGAGAGAGAAAAAAAAGACATGAGGGAATGAAGTCAGCATAACAAAAGTTATCGTGGGAACTGACTTATTTCTTGGATACAGTATATAGTAAACTGTTCAAACTACAAAGTAAATGTTGTCTCTTCTTCTTTTCCCTCTCTCTCTGATGCTACATGCTACTGCTGAGATAACAGTGATCCAGTAGTTAGGATCTATACAGACAGCCTAAAGATCCACTTGGAAAGCATGAAAATGACTTGATTATGGTTATGACGGCTTATGATGACATGAACGAAACATGAGGTTGAAAAGAATAGTGGCTATGTGACTGGTTGTAAATTCACCCTGATCTTGATCACTGTGGCAATTTATAAGCATTCGTATTTAACATCATTATATCACCCTTTGTCAAGAAATTTTGATTAGTTTTTACAAACCCTTGGGTTACTTTACATCTTTTAAATCTTAGCATTCTGACAGGAAATTGTTATCTCCATCAGTCATTCCATTTATGTTAGGTAACACCCAATGGACTGTATTTTTAAACTGCTCTGAAGCAGAGGGAGACAACCTCAAGTGATTTACAGGTGATATATAGACTACGACTCAGCCATACAATATACCATTCCTATGCTGGGACTATTTGGGGGTGGCAGACTGGAAATGCCACGCCTATGTATCCCATTTCCTCCTATAGAAAGCTTGGAGTCGCCCTGTTTCTGTTCATGGGGAAGCTCCTGTTGCCTGCTTCCTGTGTCCCTCCCACAATGTGGTCTACCAGAGCATTTGTGTGATGTGGTCACAGCTATCTCAGTCCTCCACATCTCCAAAATAAAAACAAAAAAAAAACGCCTTTTCCTTTGCTTCATCACCATCTCCATCCTTTCATGGTATTGTAGTCTTGCACTGTCTTTCTGTGGTCGTCTCGTCACTGTCTGTATAGGAAACACACTAACAGGAACACACTAAGTACATAGTGTAGCGTGACGTATCCTTTGTCATACATCCTCCATCAGGCTCCATCCATTTGTTTAGTCCTTTCAGGGTGAAGGCTTGGGAGGATAACGCTTTAAAGAGACTTGCAGTCGCTACACCACCCCCCTCTAGGTTGCTGTGTGGGTCACAGCTGGGGGCTTTACAGTAGCGTGTGCTGATAAATCCACACATCACTGCGCTATCAGGCAAGAGATAAATGTCCAATCTAAAAAAAAAGAAATCAAAGGTCATCGTTAAGCTTCTCCATATGGGATGGAGTCACTTGGCTGGAGTATCACAGGAATGTTCTATTGTTGTTACTGTAATGTAGATAACAGCTCTGCCTGTTCAAATTTGTTGCTTTTTCAAGTGTTTGAACTGCACTAAAGCCACAGTATGACCCCCTTTCATGCTCTAAATATTTTCTTTCTCTTTGACTACGTCGCATGTGCTGCCTCTCATGGGTGATGTCTGTACTATTGACATGAGAGATATGAAATTCTACAGTATTCGCTATCATCTCCATATATTTAAAGACTGTTTTCATCAGGACGTCAGATACTACAAGTTTTACAGCCATTAAATGTTGACTAGTTAACTTTCACCGATTCTGTATAACCAGGATTACTTCTTCTGCCCACTATATTACCAGTTCAAGATCCCATCAATTTTTATGAGAATACTAATATACTGCTAGAATACTAATCAAAACAACCTCAAAGCATTAGTGATCCAATACCGTATTTGCATGAAAGTTTGTGAAATTTCCCTGTCTATAAAAAAGGGAATAAGGCTTGTTTACGACATTCATTCATTTGTTTATTCAGGTCTTCCCAAGGGAACCCTAGATATTTAATCTCTTCAGAGGGCTGCCTTGAGTTTTCTGCCCAGTACCTGATATACCCCCTAATATAGCTCCAACCCTGAGAAGGAACCTCATTTCCACCACATGTACACAGCTTGGTACCTAAAGGATAATTACACAGATTGATCACTACACAGAGAGCTTCATCCAAAAGTTCCTGCCTTATCATCTCAGACCAGTACAGTGACTGCGTACTTGGTTCTTCTTTCTTGTGTTTGTTGCCCGATGCACTTTTATGAACAAGCTTGTTGAAAGATAATCATCTTCAGTGACTTGTTAAGCGAATATGTTGCATAACTCACACATATTTAGTAAAAAAGTTTTCTAAAAAGTACAGAATGATGCAGAATGTTAAAAAAAAAGAAACATCAGAGACATCTTTGATCAAATACCTGCATGGGGTTACTTAAGCACTTGCAAACACACACACACACACACACACACAGACACACACACACACACACACACACACACACACACACATACGAAAACAGCG
>JAQQZS010000004.1:7343614-7353878 GCA_030068045.1 Platyallabes tihoni | reverse complement strand
TGGGTTTACCATCCACGCAACAAAGGGCTAACCGCTAATTGCTACGTCTTCTGGTCACCCCGGGTTAGTTCCTGACAACAAATGACCTTCTTTAGAAGGATTAAGAAGTTCATGACAGAACACTTTTTTCAGTGTTTGACTTTTGTTTTGGATTGTTCTCTCATTGCAAGATATTTCAACCTCAAAAATCTAATACAGTATAAGTACATTTCCTTTTTTTTCCATATCCACACATTCACACTCAATCTTTATCCTTACTGTATGCGTGTTGACATTTGCATGTGTTACCTTGTTTGCTCCTGTGTGCACACACTCTGAATTATTCCTACAGCCTCCGTTGCCATCCAGACATGGATTGATTGCTGGAGAAATTGACATAGTCCATAAAATAGGTTTTTGCCCCAAAGAACATAACACAAATATACAGAACTGTCCAAATATCTCGAGCAACCCCACATTTTCGAAAGTAAATTAAATTGAATGAAATGGATTTTTTTTTATTATTGCAACAGGCTCAAAGTGCCTAATGTAACAACCTCAGCAGCAGCAACCTCATTTCCCCTCTTGTCTGTTCCAACCACTCAGCAGTCAGCATCACTAGTATATTAATCACCAGCCTGACCATTATGATCCTCTGCACCATGCCTTAAGTTAGATGTTTTTGTATGCTTGAATGATTCATAGGTCACTGTGTGGCTTAACAAACAAACAAAGAAACATTCCCCTGAAACTGATCAGGTACAAGGACTGGACTGAAAATGAGAATTAAAAATCCTTCACAAAGCATGGAGAATTATTCCTCAATAATACATTAAAATACACGAAAGTCTTGCTCTTTGGAAGTAAAATATGAAGAAATGGTGGGGCCTCAAGACTTTTGCATGGTACTGCATATAAAAAAAGCAGAAGCTAAACAGGAGCTGGCAGACTTACAAGCACACACTTGTCCATCCCCTGCATAGCCGGGATTACACAGACATTGTCTGCGTCCTGGGAGGGTCCTCTTGCATATAGCATTGGCCGAGCAGCCTCCATTGTTCTTTGCACAAGCGTCCACCACTTGGGACATAGAAACACAGGTCAAGTATAAAAATGTGCTCTCAAACGTGAAATGTCTGTGAGGTCTTTGTGAACCTTGGAGCAGAATGTACCTTTGCAGTGTGTACCGTTTCCCTCATAACCGGCTGCACAACTACAGTAATACATATTATCTGCTATTTTAAGCAGGCAACTGGAAAACACACAAACACACACACACGCAGGTTTGTTTTACTAGAAGCAGCAAATGCACAAAGCAAACATGATAGTTTAATGTTATCTTACAGAATATATAAGAATCTGTTTCTTTGTGAAAGAAAGTTCTTTGTGCCTGTGCATCAGATAACTAAATCTTTTAGCCTGGATCGGCATGGACACATGATTGGCAGATTACGTACAGTAACTGCATTTATTTTGTCCGGACTTACTTTGCACTTGAGTGGCACGTCCCTCCGCACATGTCTGATTTAATGGCTGAAACAAAATTATGAGCCAGATATTTATTCACCTTGAAAAGAAAACGAATGAAGGATTTCTATGTGCGTGCGTGTGCGCTAACCTATGGAGCAGGAGACTCCTCTCCATCCCAGATCACACTGACAGCTGCCGTCTCCCTCCAGGCCATCACTGCAGCGGCCATTAACACAAATACAGTCTACAGAATGAGAACAGAGTTGCACGAATAGTTGAGAGAACAAATTATCATGAAGTAAGAAGAGTGAAGAGGAAAAGAGATGTTAACAGCAGGAGGCTCTGTGGACACCTTGATCACAGTGCATGCCATATTTGCCACTTTGGCAGTTCTCGCAGGCTGTGCCATTAAAGCCAGGGTTGCACTGACACACACCGGTGCCGTTGTTGCCGTCATTACATGCACCGTTCCCGAAACATGGCTGGCCTTCAGGTCCTGGACAAGTCTCACAGTCAGTGCCGTAAAATCCCTCACAGCACTTCCTTTTCTAAAAGAGACGGAGGATATTAATAAAATGGAGATCTTCATAAAATAATCTACAATGCATCTTCATTACATGTACTGTACTGTACTGTATATTTGACATAATGCAGTTGTTTAAATAGCAACACTGAAATGCTGTAGATTAGAAAATCCAACAAAAGGTGTGTTAAGCTCTTATTTCTTTTAAGATTTCCATATAATTTGATTATAATTGATGAACATCAGCCTTAACTTAAAGTTTATTCAATTAAATTTCATTTTGCCTTAAAAACACTTTAATTGAAAGGTGCCAAACACCATATTGTACTGTAGAATTGGAGTGAATTTAACATGGATTTATTGTACAATGCACATATTCCATATACTGAAGAAGACACATGGAGTTTTCTGCACGTTTTTTCCCCATGGTTGAGAAAATGTAAATTGTGTCGTGTTGTCATGTCGTTGCTCTTGTTCGCACATTTGCACGTGCGATTTAAGTTGTGTTTTTCTGTTTTTTGTATTGTAGTTAGATGATTTCATTAATTTATCGGGTTAATTTTTTTTGTCTCAGCTAATTAGGTGTCTTAGTTAGCTAGTTAGTTTTGTTCATTTATGTTGTTAATTTATGCTGTTAATTTATGTTGTATACTGAACCGTATATGGTTGAAGTGACAATGAAAGCCTACTTGACTTGACTGAACCATCTTTATTGGACTGTCATTAGCATTATGACACATACTATAACCCTGGTGTGGACAAGGACGCATTTTTCTGGTTCTGGTGCATTGTCTGGTATAAAAATATTAACGTAAAAAGATATGCAGTCATCCACAGCAAGGAGCCAAGACATCAAAATTGCCTGTGCTGCTCTCTGGGTTGAAGGGATGGCATAGTCTTTCTCTCCTGTCAATCACAGTGACACTAGCTAGTCATGGGAATCTGTGGGTTCATGCAGTGTATGTAGAAGAGGGCAGATAGCACTTTCTTGTGGTTTAAAAGATGTGCTTGCTCAGGCTGCATTCACTCCTCTGCTACTTTTTACTGTTTACTGTTTCTCCTTCCACTAACCCAGATGCACGCGTGCCTTTTCAGAGGACAAATTAGAATCAGATATTGTAAAAGTCTCTTATGTGGTCATGACATGCAAATCTGCAGATATGACCAAAAAAATCAGAATTGTACAATGTGGTCTAAAGAAGCATATTTCATCCGCCTGGTTGGTAGTGGTCCAGGTTGCTGTGTTGGGAGAAAATTTACAGCTGACCAAACCAGGGGGGGTTAAAATAGGAGGGGGGAGGAAGGATATTTGGGAAACCTAGCTGCTGGAATAGCTGTTATGGTTGGTCTTTTTAGGAGTGCTGTTCTCTAGCTGTTCCAGTTTTCACAAGAACTTTGATGAAGAACGGTCATGAATGAAGGTTATTGGAGTTGCTCTTTAAAAACAATAAAAAATTGTACTGTACATACAATGGTGCGTTTTTCACAGGGGGCGATACAGCCAACGAGCAGCCCACTTCTCCTCCTGAACACACATCTCCTTGGTGACTGCGAATAAAAAATTAAAATCAGAATTCTTTGGCATGACATTTAATTTTAACAATAACACATTGACTATTTGATTGGCATTTTACCATCTTCTGTAGCTTTGTCCCAGCTGGACAGCGACTCCCTGATGGACGGAAGCAGTCCATACACTTTCCCTGCACGCAATATCACCAGCCACATACAGTACAATATCAGTTTCGTTTTATTTGTATAGTGCTTTCAACAACAGTGTGAGAAATCAGCTTTAGCAACCCAAAAGCGAGCTTATGTTCTACCACGTAGCTCTACAAATGTAGAAAAGTAAAGACAAACTGTAGTAAATGTGTTGAACAGTTGTTTAGTATGAGCAGATTGCAGAATAAACATCGGACATTCATTATAATTGTGCCATAACTCTTGGATACAAATCAAATATCTAGTGGAGCTTCTCCATGAGAACAAGAGTGAGATTTGGGAAGAAGCATCCGTATCTTGGGACAAATTCATGACTGAACAGATTGGAATAATGAGTAAGTATGAGATTAATGAGTAAGTAGAGAAAGGTTTAAGGATAAATGAGATCATACCCAAACAAGTCTCTTGGAAGCTGTGTCACAGCGGTTTTTAGGCAACTTCAGCACAGCTGATAATCCGTGAATCACTCCTTTATCAGTCTCAATATCTGTAGCATTCATCTGTGCCTTGTTTACAAACCACTAGATACAAAATAAAAAAGAGAGAGCTTTCAAAAACAGTTACAGTAAATGAGTAATTTTGTAACTTTAATTATAGCAAGATTTATTTTATAGAACTAAATTTATCTAAATAAAATATTTATCCATTAATTATCTATACTGCTTATTTGTCGAGGGCTGGGAAGGTCTGAAATCTATTATAGGGAACACAAGGCTGGGTACGCCCTCAATGGGGGTGCCAACCCATCACAGGGCACAAATACACACACACTACAGCACTACAGAAATGGCAATCAGTTTACAGGGCATGTTTATGGACTGTGGGAGGAAACCAGACTACCCAGAGGATACACATAGCGACAACATGCCAACTCCATGCACACAGACCACACAGAGAGGTTCAATCCCCCAATCCGAGGCAACATTTAACCACTACATCACATTTTAACCTCCTGTTCAAACAGTTCCTCACACCTACCAATCCAAATTGAAATGATAATTGTGACACAAGCAATTGGATGGATATTTTTTTTCTTGGTTTAAAAATTGCATTCAACCAGATCAAGATAATCTGCAATTTTTAAAATAGCAAGGTTAACACTCCGTCTCAATAGTTACAGTATAATTGCTAATTGGAAGTATGTATTACCATTCAGGTAGCAAGAAAGATTCATACCGCAATTCATAAGCTGAATGTCACTGGAAGTGAGACAAATCTTTTGGGAACATTAACATGTCACACTGATGTGTTGGTTATTTACGTAATAAGTCTCAACCTTAATCTTAGACTTCATCAGTTTTTCACATGGATTATAGAAAAAGAATGTGACCTACATTGCTGTCATTGCGAAATATTCCCAGCTGATAGGAGAACCCCAGCATGGTGTCCTTATACAGACCATCCTCAAAGTCAACCTGCTTCAGAGTCTCATCCAGGACAATGTGGTACTGTGTCAGATTCACAGCCTGAATACGGGAAATCGTAAGGCAAAAAAATAAACACACACCAGGTTATACATGCATACACATGAGTATCATAAGTGCAAAGGTTTGCATTCTTTGTGGCTTTTGGGTGAAAAAAAAATAAAAGCATATCAGTCGGGAATTAAGGCATACGGGTTAGATTTGCACTATGTCCAATAAAGTGCAGTAGGTCAAATCTATTTTAAAAAATGCATTTTTGGTGATGCAGCTATATTATACAGTATACTTAACCAAGCGGTGTGAGATACTGTATATATTTTAAATATAATTAAGCGGAGACCTACAGGACAACACTCCAAAGACGTGAAAACTTTATGTACTAGAGACATGAAAATTAACACAAATATTTTGGCATTTGTGTGTATTTTCACACTGTTGTGACATAAAGAAAATATGCATAAAATATTCTCTAGCAGTTTGCAATACTTCTTGCTCCATTGGGAAAAGCTCCTGTATATACAGTACAAAAACATTTATGGACAAAGACTCCAGTATCAGTGCTTTCAAATGGTTATAATAGACGCTAATAACTAAACTTTTGTAAATAAGTGTGTGATGTGCTTTCATGTGCACATATATTTGTGTGTGTGTGTGTCTTCATAGCTGATACCAGTGAATCTTGTCCTGTACTCTTCAGGTATTCTCTGATGGCGCTGTCTGTAGGTGCAAAAACTGTAAAGCCAGAGGCCTCCTCTATCACTGTACTCAGGTTGTATGTCTACAACACAGCAAAAATTGGTTACAAATTTCACTTTAATCAAATCTTTAAAACATCGTCCCAGACATATTTTTATTTCAAACCTACTATCAGTGCGTTCTTAAAGAGAGAGAATTCTGGCCTCCTGTCCAGCACCCCGACTAGACCAGCACTCAGCTTGCGATCCGAGATTATGACCTGACAAAGACAGGCAACAGCACATTAGCAAACAGCGATCAGATTTTTAAAAATTGCATAGATCAAAAGGTAGGGCACTTGCTTTATCAATCAGATGAATGAGTCCGTTGTTGGCCACTATGTCTCCTGATGTAATAGTCGCTCCAGCAACCATTGTGGTCTAAGTAAAAAAGGAACAAATTAGTGAAAACTCTCAATTTATTGTTTTGCTGTTCTTCTTTTAATGTGTTTGGGAATCATGAAATGTATTAAATTTACACAATCCTTTACCTCATTGGTCCAGGAAACAGAAAGTGTTCCTCGTAAACCTGAAACCAGTTGTGGAGAGGGCAAGATACGCAGGTCGGATAATCTATAAAGCCCAGGCACCACGTGACCCCTGAACACAAAATCAGCATTTTAGTCATCATAAATTATTCATCACTCAGGGTCAATCAGGGGTCAGCAATGCAGAAACAGAACCATTCAATCAATTTGTAATTTTTTATGACACAGTAAAGCCTTTATGATTAGCCAGCGATTTTTAACCCGCTTTCACACAATTATTTTAATTTCAGAAGAAAAAAAATAGCCAAATTATTTTGAATAAGCCTGGATGATTATGATATGATAAACAATAAGAGTACTGGGTAATATATATCAAGCAAGATCTAACGCTGAACTAATTTATTTATAATGCCAAAACTGTACATACAATCCATTATGCAAACTCAAAATCAAATGGGGGAAGATTTAATTATGGGTTTATTTTTCACCCAGGTGATCATAATTAAATGAAGTTTTATCCAGATTTATATCTCTTACATGACCAGACTTTGAATGTTGCTGCTCGACAGCCAGAAGTCTTGATCTTCTTTGCTCATGCCATTAATAGCTGGTAATGAGGGCACGAAAAGAGTAATGTTCTCCCTCTCAAACATCATCCGTCTGAGATCTGCATACTGCATTCAACAAATAAACAAATCTAGCTGAGAAAAAAACTTTTAACACATGACTACAGGTAAAAACATGAAACGTGAAAGACTTACAGTGACCCATGTATTGAATCCACTCAGGTCAAGGTTGCGACCCAGTTCCTACAAAATCAGAGTGATGTAATTGCATTATTAGTTATAACAGATACGTAAAACAAAGGAATGGGCAAAGCAAAGTCAGAACATAAATATCTTTTCAATCTTAAAATGTTTCGTTGAATAAAGTCATGACTGCCTGTCGTACTTCTGCCAGAGATCCATAGCAAATTCTTCCATCTCCTTGGTAGCCGGCTCCACACACACAATCAAATTGTCCAGGATATATCATCACACAACTGGCCTAAAGGAAAAACATGAATTAATAAATTATGCAATGAATTATTCTCAGCTCTTTATCCTGTCAGTGAGACAATCCCAAGAACACTTGGCATACAGAGGGGATTGTAATCTGAATGGGATGTAAGTTCATTCATTCATGCAAGGCCATAAGGCATAAACACACAGACATGGGCTCACATACTGTATATACCCTTCTAGGAGGCTGAAGGCAAACATAAAGATAGCACATGAAGACTTTGAGAGAACATGCAGAGGTTAAGGAAAAAAACAAAACCCGAGCTAGCAGGGGACCCTGGAGAGTGTGTCTGTGTGCATGCTCTGCTTACCAGTTGATGGCATCCTCCCATCTGGTTTACACACTGGTTTATAGGCTCACAGTCTGTCCCAGTGCCACGGAAATTTCGTTTGCAAAGACAGTCATTCTGGGGGAAAAAACATCACATCTGACTGATTAGTTGGGTCACTTGATGAATGGATGAATCGAAGGATGAAAGGATGAAGTTGATTGGTGAATCAATAAATGGATGGATGGACTGGTCTAGTTGATTGAGAATACAGTATGGATGAGTGGATGGATGACTGGATGGAGTTACTCTAATTGAGTGTATGGATAAATATGAAAAGATAGGTGGATAGATTAAGTTAAATGGGTGAATGGATAGATGGTTAGATGGATAGATTAAATTGATTAAGTGAATGCATAAATATGGATGGATGGGTGGATGGATGAAGTTGATTGGATGAATTGATTAAGTCAATGGTGGAATAGATAAATGGATGGAAGGACGGATGTGGTTGATTGGGTAAATGGATAAATGGACAAACTGAACACAACAAATTGACCAGAAAATTTGAACATTTCCTACCTGGCCTGGTCCCAAATAAACACAGGAGGCGTTGGGATGACACCCCCCTCTGGATGGCTCCAAGCAGTTATTAACAGGCTTACATTCATCTCCGTCCTCTTTCCACCCACGCATACACTCACACTTGTGTCTGCCCTTTCCCAGCTGTACACATCTCATCTGTGACAGATATCATGACGGGCATTGTCAATAATTAATGTGAAATTATGCAATTATTTACCATTTTACAGCTGAATTAAATAAAACAGAGTTTTAGACTTACGTTCTCACGGCAGCCTCCATTCGGAGCCCATGTACATGGGTCTTCGTGCACACACTGGAATCCATCTCCCATATAACCAGGCTTGCATACACACCTTTAACGAAGAATGTATTACAATAAAACCAAATTATTAGGCTTGTATTAAAGTTTTTGCATTAAAGTAAAATTGAGTAAAATTAAACACATATTAGCTGTAAATGTTTTCATCTACTGTATATCATTGCTGATGGCGTAATTAAGCTGGTATACTGTATATGTTTTCATCGCAAAGACCCGACACTCACTGTTGCTCGCCTCCTTGTTCCAGGATGCAGTTGGCGTGGATGTGACACCTTCGGCTCGGCCCACATGGACGTACGTGTTTATCACACAGATCACCAGTGATGCCTTCCGGACAGGACTGTGGCTTACATGCTCCGTTTGCTTCAGGACGATTGTCGCAAACACCACGTATACACCTACAGGCTGAAAAAAAAATTGCAGAGTAATTTAAATAGAGCAAAATATGTAAAACTTATATCTCTAGAGCAGGGGTTATCAATCACACTGAAGAAAAGAAACCTAACAAATGTGTAAACCTGTTGAACTTATTGTGTTTTAATTTTTTTTTATATATATTTATATATTTATATATTGGGACACCTCACACCCAAATATTTCAGTGTGCTGGAAGATACTATACTAGAGCCTATAAAGCTGTAGCTCTACATCTCTGGTTAACAAAACATGAACTGTCTTAGTTTTGGTAGCATATTCCTAATTCACTTTTTAAATTATTATTATTATTGCTTTTTAACTAAGAAAGATTAATAAAATCTGACAAATGGACAGGTAAATGGTGGCAGAGTGGCATAGCGGTTAGCACTATTGCCTTAGCACCTCCAGGGTCTGGGTTCAATTCCTGCCTCGGGTTCTGTGTGCACATTCTCTCTATGGTTGGTGGGTTTCCACCGGGTACTCCGGGTTCCTCCCACAGTCCAAAGACATGCAGATTACATTAACTGCTGTTCCCAAATTGCCTGTAGTGTGTGAATGTTGACCAGAAAACAATTTTGTGAACCTTTACGGGGTTTTACCAATTGAAGTTGAAATATAGTAATATGTTGTATTACAGAGGTGGTATTATTGTTCTTAATGAAGCAATAAGTTTAATGTAAAGTCATACTTTGGTTGCAGAAAGGTCCATATTTGTTGGGGTCAGCACAGTACTGGCATCGCCACCCTTTAAAGTTGGGCTCACACTGGCACGTGCCGTTGCCATCTATACCATCCAAACACTGAAACAGCAGAAGAAAATCAGGAGCAATCTATGAAATGATAACTCATCTGTGTAAGAGAGAGAGAGTGACAGAGAGAAAGAATGTCTCATACCTTGCCATGGGAGGAGCATGGTGCACTGAATCCACCAGGGCACGGAGAGCAGTCTGCTCCATAAAAGCCTTTACAGCACTGAGGGGTCTAAAAGAAAGCCAAACACATTCATGTCAATTTTCATAATAAATGTGTAAATAATTCACCTTATGGTTCACATATTTAATCTACTGTATGGCCTTTTCCCATGGAGATTCAAATGCGATTTCTTTCACATTAATACTTTTATTAGACATTTTACATGCTTTTCCCACATGTATTTAATTTTAATTTTTTAAAATTTTATAGAACTTTATTAATCACAGAGGGAAATTGCTCAATTTTCGCATATCCCAATTAGGAAACTGGGGTCAGAGCGCAGGGTCAGCCAGCTTACGGA
>JAQQZS010000004.1:7310709-7331057 GCA_030068045.1 Platyallabes tihoni | reverse complement strand
TCGAGCTTGGCCGGGAATCGAACCCAGACCCTGGAGGTGCAAGGCGACAGTGCTAACCACTACACCACCGTGCCGCCCCACAACAGAATCAAATATTTTTAAATAAATTAAGCTAAATTAAGACGCTTACCTGCAGTCCTGCCGCCCTTTGCCGGATGTCATCTTGCTATAACCTGCTGGACATTTGGTTATATCACTTATGGAGCACAAATGACACTCTGACTTTGTCATCACCTGTGTGCTCCTGTCACAGCGGTTCTAAAGAACATAAGCATAGAGAGAATAGATCATGCACATATACTGTACCAAATCAAACACCTTCTCTAATTAAGAGCAGCTGTTAAAAAGATAAAGACATTTTCCCAATATGTTCTATTGCTGGTGGACATATTTACAAAGTTGACGGTCCTGAAAAAGCACAAATGGAGCAATTACATTAAGAGCTCTCAGAACAGCATCTTTGCTCTTTTGGTTTAAGTGAACAGGGAGAGATTTATTTAAACACAGCTAATAGAAATGAATCACTGCATGATAATGGCGTTGTTTGACACATATTGGAATCACAGGTTTTGTGAGAGCCAGACTTCACCATTCTCTGAGGGATATATCAATATGAAGCAATGTATTTCAACAGGTTGAAAACAGGTCCTTATATGAGAGACTCGTACAGAGATATACAGTACAGTACATACAGTACAATATTGTTGGGAGATTCAATAAAGACTGGGTCAGCAATATTTTCAAATATAGTTTTAAAACCATCTAATTATTTTTAATAACCGTTATACAGTACATTTGCTATGATACTTTAATGTGTTTGCTTACACATATGTGTCAGTGTCACCCCAGGATGCTTATTGTTCATTCTGATTAATGAGTTTGAATAAGCTGTCAGGCGCAGAAACAAGTTATTCCAGGTGTACAGGAATATATTCTAATGTATTTAGTGGAAACGGAGGAGATGTTTTTGTGCCGGATCAGTTACAAATTTATTCAAGATGCTTGCAAAAGTGGACCATGGTTGAATCAACATTTTTGGCTATTGATGAAGCGGGCCTACAGTAAAACCTAGAGCATAATTGAGAACAGCACAGTTATTGCTTTACCACGTTGCTCATTCATACAGTTATCCAGTCTGACAGTCACGTGGCAGCAGAGTAACACATTAATCATGTATGAATCAGATACAGATAAAGGGGATTAGTTAATCCGCACATCCAACATTAGAAACATATGATTGCAGTCTTGACCATACAGTATAACTGTTGTATGGCAGCTAACGTAACTTAAATAAGCACTGTCTACATCTGTATACGTCCCAGAGCACACACCACATCAAACCTTGAGGTGGATGGCTTATGACCACATGACTTCCTGTCCTGTCAACCGAGAACAAGAACCTGAGCCTCAAATCGACACAGAATCATCAGAACTGGACAGGTCACATTGTGGGGGGGGGCGGGGGGGGAATGCATGTTTTTCCCATCTTCTGTCACATGATGACTGTATGAACAAGTGGAAGTTCTAGTGTTCCTAATAAAATGACCATTGTGTGTATTTCTCCCATTAGTTTTCCAGAGATTCCCAATGACGCACCAAACATGTCTGAAAGCTCAGCATGTAAATTACCTTTTGTGATGTAATGTCATTCATTCTGAGAACACTAACCTTACTCAGTTCCTGTGAGTGTATCTCACCTGTGCGTCAGTAGACTGTATCGCGGTTCCCACCAGGATCAGCAGGAGGAGCATTCCACTTTCACAGGCCGAGTTCATCCTGAACTCCATGATTCTTCTATCTTCTACACAAGTGTCCTCTTTCTGACGTTCCTCTCCAGTCTGTGAATGCTTAGGATAGCCCTCTGCCTTTTTAACTTCCTTTTTTCCCCCTCCGCCTCTATTTCCTGTGCCATAACTATCAAGATCACAGAGACCAGCACCTTCCTTCCAGACCTTTCCTTTAGCATATACAGATCATCAGCAACCAGGAAAAAGTCTATTCTCTTTCAGGCACTATAGGAGGCACAAATCTGGAGCTAAACAAATCATTAGATAATCATCATCTTATTCATATTCAATAGTAACAATTCTGAATTGTTGAAACACTACGTTAAAACTAACAGGAAATGGCATGTGAATGTGGAAATGAGGGCCATGTGTGTTTTAAGATGGACAGACCTTATTAAAAATGTGGTTGTGTACATTGCCTGTATTCGAAGCAGGATTTTTTGAACAACTTTATGCAACATGAACATTTGTTTCTATCCAGAGCTCCATAAACCTTCCCCTGAGATCTCGTATCGATGATGTGAGAGTCAAACCAATCTAATATTGAAAACATGCATAAATGTGATAACCTGGTCATTCAGTACATTCAGGTCGTCTGCTGACTTAATTTTATTGCCAAATAATGTTGCTGAGCCGAAACCTGAGCAACTAAAGCAAGATCATAACACTGCCTTCAGAGGCTTGTACAGTTGACACTATGCATGATGGGTGCATCGCTTCATGTGCTTTCCCTTCTTACCCTGACACACCCAACGCTCTGGAATAGGGTTAAACCAAACCATCAGACAGCATGACCTTTCTCCATTGCTCCAAAGTCCAATCTTTATGCTCCAGACCAATCTGAATTATTGTACATAGCTGTGATTTCTTTTTCAAAACTTTTACCATGCAACTTCACCAAGCATTTAAGTGATCTCTGCCATTAGGATGCCTGATATTTTGGGCCCCAGGCGTGGCACGAGGCCCTCACACAAAATTTTGCTGCATAGCTCATACACACTTGCAGGTGTGCACATGAAACCCGGTAAACATCTATAGCTCATTGAGTAGAACAACTTTTGCATTGCATGTCATGGGCTCAACTCAACAGGAAGTCAGTTATTTTGAGTCACTTGCAAAACAGACCCAATGGATTTTGATGTACTCCTCCTAGGGGATTTATACGATCGCCACTAAACCGGTCCTATGTGACCTCAAGGGCACACTCATCGCTGCTTGTGACTATATTTAGCATTATTCTTTCACTTTTTAATAATACATTAGACAGTTCTGAACCCAATTTCGGTAATAAATAATATAAATAATAAATCTTCAGTAATTTAACATTTCTGAAATTCAGTAGATACTCACAAGATACATTTTGTTTCAAAATTGAGACTGCAGTTCGGGATAAAAGAATTGTTGCTGAATGTTTACATTTGCTGTCTAATGGCTATACCCCTATCATAACATTTTTATACCTGAAGTGGGGTTTACCTAAACAAGGTTTTTTTTCATAATTTTTTTCATCTCTCTCTCTCCCTCTCTCTCTCTCTCTCTCTCTCATCTCTTTGCATGTCACATGACCCCAGTGCTGCTGTATACTTTTAGTCTGAACCGGGGGGGTAGGTCTTGAAATGTTTCACCTTCAGCCAGGAGAATTACAGGATGTCCTCAATCATAAATAATCAGGGTAACAGCCAGAGGTTTTGCTTCACACACACTTCCTGTACATTCTGCTGTGTCATTACTTTCCTTGTTCCAGACATTTGTATGAGATGCAGCTATCGGGCTGTGTAAGCATGTCATGAATAGTATTTCACACATGTAACAGTACTTTTGTTACTGACTTAATGGGGGATTAATCATTGCTATTAGATATTTAAACATCCTTAAAGCACAAGGATAAAATGTAAAAATAAATAAATAAATGTATTTAACTGATACATATAAAATAAAATAAAAATGGGATGGATATAAGATGTACAGTATAATTATATAACTGTGCAAGGAATAAAACACTTGTACGTGTGTTGATATAATCAATAATGGAGTTTTGTGATTTATACAGATTTACTATTAACAGCATTTCATAACAATAACAATTATTTTCTTCTATTTATCAATGAATCAATTATCAGTGACACATCATACATTTAACACATTGATTACCAGACTTGTCATTGTGCAATGTCAGATACAATATAAAAATGGTTTTGGATGTGTTTAAATAATTTCATATGGGAGGTTATAACCCTCGGTGATATAAACCAACACACTGGTTGAAAAGCCAATTTTCATGCAAGCGTATACGTGTTTAGGGAAAGCCTTCTTTCAGGCCCACAGTTCATTAAACTTCGCTTTCTCGGATGCTTTGACCGCGTCCTGTTTCCTTTAGAATGTGGATGATGACGAGCTTGGCCTTTGAGCCCTTTATTGTTCTCCTCCCTTTACAAAAGACACGAAAGCCTTGGGGGTTTCCTGATATCAAACCTCACTAAGAACATTAAAGAGTCAGCTAAACAACTTGATGACATCCTTGTTTGGTTTTTTGAATGAAAAAAGTTAAGTAAATGCGCAGTGATATGTGAGTGAAGGAGAGTTATTAGATCTCATGCTGGATTAAGATGATGCATCTACGTACTGTTGAACTACACGAAAGCATCCACACTAATCAGCCATAACATTAAGACCGCTGCCAGGTAAATTGAGTAACAGTGATTATCAATTATATACCAGTAAAGTGGAGCATGAATCATGGACACTCAAGAAACCAAAGACCAGCTTGTCTGCTCCGATCACACGGAAAAAAACAATGCACCACAAACTGCTGAAAAAGTTCACGCTGACCAAGACAGAAGGGTATTAGAACACGCAGTGAGACACAGCACACCACACACAGGGCTCAGCAGGCAAGGAGCCCAAGGCCGCTGACTTCAAACTCCAAACTATCCAATTCAACATCCACGGGATGCACTGAACAAACAAGTCCGACCCATGAAACCCACAGCACCCAAATGATCTGCTGTTATTGTCCTAGTGCTAGACACCACAGCACACCTCCAGAGGTCCCACAGAGCCATGCCCTGGGCAGCCAGAGCTGCCCCCATGGCACATTTCGAAATGATTTTATATTCTTTAACGCCTTAAACTCTCAGACTAGTTGGTAGCCCAGATATTTTTTTAACACCTGAATAGCAAAGCCTTAGTTTACAGATTAACGTTATAATTATTGTGGAGCAGCTCGTGTGGAGCCTCTGCTTAAATTGAACTTTACCCCACTATTCTTAATTCACTCTTGTAGCTGTACTGATCCTTTATTAAAATCACCGACAAATAATAAAAAGGAGTAATAGTTAGTAATAGTCTCAAAAGTAGTGTAATAAGTGGAATTACATAATCCACTTGGCATGAAGCATATTCATGCTTGATCTTATTAAAAAATCATCTGACAAATGGTTCTCCATGCTGCATGAAAGCACTAATATCTAATTTCACACCATCTGTAATCTGGATTTTTACGGTTTAGATAATCATGGATTAGATTAAGTCTCATCTTTGACTGGTTCTACTACCATCCTTCTGTGAACAAGTTCATTTTTATGTCTCCTCTCGAAGAGCAAACAGCAGACGCTGGTTCAACAAGCATGGAACAAAGAGTGGAGGACGAATCCCCAGTAGATGTTTCTACTCTACTGTCTCCCTTAGGATATGTGCTTCTGTCATTCTGGATGCTGATCGCCACTATTCTTTCTGTCTTCTTTAACTGTCTGGTTATTGCGGTAATGTTACGCAACCGACAGCTTTTCCTCCCGACAAACATCCTCATTCTGGGACTGGCCATCTCTGATTTGCTCATGACCCTCTGTGGATCAGCTGTTGCCACTGTGACCAACTACTACGGGCAGTTCTTCATGGGGAGAGTACTCTGTGTCTTCCAGGGATTCACTGTGAATTACTTTGGTGAGTGGCTGCACATAGAGTAATAAAGTAATATTTAATAGAGTTATATTTAAACACGGTAATGATGCACCAGTTGGCCAGCTTGTAAGATATTGTAAATGACATTTATTCATTCCAGTGATTTAAACTGATCAGGGTCTTGAGGTACGTAGTGAATGAAGTGGACGAAGTGATGTCCAGGAATACATCCTGGATTGGAAGTCCATTGCAGGCCACCATGCAGTCGCAGGGACGATTTAGTACCTGAAGGAACCTGGTGGAAACTTATTCAGATATATATAAATCATGCACACAGACAGATTATCAATTTGAAACATATTAATGGAATTTACTTATTACAATAATGAGACTATATACATTTGGTCAGTTTTAAAAAAGGAACATCTAAATAGTTTATAGCTTTGAAGTGCAGTAGGCAGTTTGGGTGGTAGCTCAATTCCAGTTTGAACCCATCAGTGATTGGATTTTCTTTTGGTACTTGGGTTTTCTCTCAATGGTAAAACAGGGAGCATTGTTGGGTATTTGGTGCACTGCATTGTCCTGCATTGAACTCTAAACTGTGACCAGATAAAGCAGGTAGTGAAAGCAATCTGTATAAATAAAAGAACTGAACCTATTAGGTCAATGTACAGTTAGTGAGTGTTCAACTTCTGCAATGAATATTGGTTGTCATTTAGGTTGGTAACCTACTGGTTCAAAGCAGTGCGGCTGGGGGGGCGGCGCAAATAGCCATAAGAAGTGCTGGAAAAGCACCGAGTGTAAGCTCAGCCGCGATCACTTGACTGATGCTTAATTCAAAGATCAGGTCGATCTGGTCCAAGCTCTTTAACTTTTTTTCTTTCTTAGTCCAATCGCCTTGTGAAGGGATATTTTAGCAAAGAAATTACAATAATCTTTACCTGACTTCCATGTCAATCACTATTCAATAGAAGCAATAGAAGCTCAGCCTCAAATCCCTCACTCACTCTCACTCTTCTATATTGCTTTATCCTGTGTTCAGGGTCGTAGGGACCTGGAGTCTATCCCAGTAGACTTGGGGCACAAGGGAGGGAACACCCTGGACAGCGTGCCAATCCATAGCAGGGCACACACACACACTCACACACCCATTCACACACTACGGGCAATTTGGGAACGCCAATTAGCCTAACTTGCATGTCTTTGGAATGTGGGAGGAAACCGGAGTACCCGGAGGAAACCCACCAAGCACGGGGAGAACATGCAAACTCCATGCACACAGAGATGGGAATCGAGCCTGGCCTAGAATTGAACCCAGACTCTGGAGGTGCAAGGCGACAGAGCTAACCACTACACCACCGTGCCGCCGCCTCAAATCACATGCTTTTCAAAAATTTACGTGTCTACTTGTTTGTCCGGCGCCCCACGTATGAATGTACCGTAATACAGTTTATATATATATATATATATATATATATATATATATTCTTTTTTTCTTTTTTTTAAAAAATAAATTATATTAAGAAATGTAGCGAAATATTGTGACTAAATGACTTTATTTCATTATTAAAATAAATATATTTATGTTAAATAATTACATTCTTCTCTGCCTAACTTTATTGACCGGCCACCACTGGTCCAAAGCCTTTAACTATTCATCTCTACCAACCTTACTTTATATATTGATTTATCTAAATAGCTAAAAGTCATTTAATTATTTTAATTATAAATCCTCAACTGGACTAAGACTTATCACCAACCATAATTCAGCAAATCTCTTTCCTTCCAATTCCCTTAGGCCTGGTCTCCATGTGTACACTAACTCTGATGGCTTATGAGCGCTACCATATCATATGCAAGCCCATGGGTGCCTTCAAGATAACCCTGCGACGCAACGTTAAAGGTCTAGTTCTAGTCTGGCTCTACTGTCTGTTCTGGGCCACAGCACCTCTACTAGGTTGGGGATCCTATGGCTCAGAGGGAGTCCAGACCTCATGTTCTCTGGCCTGGGAGGAGCGCACCTGGGGCAGTTACAGCTTCCTGATCACATATTGGCTCTTCTGCTTCTTTGTGCCCACATGGCTGATCATCTACTGCTACTACCACATACTGACTTCTATTGGAAGGGTAAGGACACAAATAAATACAGAACAGGATTTTGAATGCATCTTGAATGTATTTTCTTTTTTTCACCTCCAAATCTGTATCTGTGTATAGCTGAACCAGAGCATAGAGAGTCAGGGAGGCAGGTCACGGCAAAAAGAGGACAGGCATGCTATGTGGATGGTGGCTGCAATGATTGGTTCCTACTTATGTTGCTGGCTGCCCTACGCTATTGTATCAATGCTTGTGATCCTTGTGCCAGATATTTCGATATCCCCACTGTTTGCCTCCATGCCTGCCCACTTGGCTAAGACCAGCCCTGCATATAACCCCATCATTTTCTTCTTGGCCAAAAAACAGGTAAGAGAGAAGTGATTTAAAAAAAGTTAAAACTTGCCTTTTTATTAATAAAAAGTTGCCCAATTACGTTTTAAGTGGTGCAAAACAATTATAGATAATCTACAATCTATCCATACAGTTTTGGGACATCGCCTTGGAGATTATATCATGCGGCTGCTACAATCCTACTCTTCCCAGGACAAGCAGTGTCATAAAGGTGGAAATAGTGGAGCCTGGCTCCAAGCGCCTGAGTTCCAACACTATTCAGCCTGCACCTGACCAACTGAGACCCAACGCTGAAGAAGGCATCATAGTGAAAGGATGAATAACTGTTTGATGATACTTATTTTATTTTTCTTGCACCAATAAAACCCAAACAGTTGATTGAATTAAAAAATCTATATAAAGTGTTCCTTCAAAATCTTGAGTACCAATGCAAACTATGTTGTAACTGAAACATATAACATACACTGATCAGCCATAAAATTAACACTACATAATGTTAACTCATTAATTTTATTATCAATTATAAACTGGTGACTGGATCATGGGCACCCAAGGTTCCTTTATGATTATCGGGACCAAAGGCTAAGCCGTCCATGCCGATCCCACAGAAATAATATTCCGTGAAAGGGAATAACGAAAGTCACCAGAACACCCAATCTACAGTATCACAGCCCACTTGCTTATGGTGCCCAACAGGCAAAGAGCCCAAGGTCGCTGACCCGGACTCCAAATTCCAAAGATCACAATCTGATCTAACACCTATACACAAGACAAACAAGTCCGATCTAACGAGGCCCCACCCAAGGATCTGCTGCCAATGTCTTGGTGCCAGACACCACAGCACACCCCCAGAGGCCCTGCAGAGTCATGCCTCAAAGGGCCAAAGCTGCCCAGGCAGCACTAAGGGAACCTACACAATATTGGGTATAATGTTTTATCTTGTAATTTTATGGCTAATCGATTTATAATTATAATTATTAAATATATGCTGTCGGAACAATTCTTTCATCAAGGTCCTAAAATAGTCTCATAGTCTTGTCTTCTTGGTGTTTACTGGCAGTTGGCATCGACTATGTTGCATTACTGCCATCTTCTGATCTTGATCTCCCTCTTCCTTTCAGCTTAAATCCTCTTTTATAGTCCTGTCACCCTTAAGAAACCGTTAAAATTCTTTCTTCCTTGTCTTCTTTCTGCTTTTTCTAAAATACTTTTCACACTGACTAGTCTCATATTATCCTTATAATTTATGCAGTAAATATATTCTTCACCAGTCAATACACCACACTTATTAAATCAAAAAACTCGATTGAAAAATCCTACATGAAGCTGGTCGAGAAGATACTGATCACCAAAAATACAAAATACACATAGAGAATAGTGAGTGTTATATTTCCATACGTTGTTTATTATTTTATATGCTTTTTAACATTCAATATGTTATTTGTCTTAAAGGTTCTACACAGTAGTGTGCAAAAGTATTAGGCACCATAACTATCTTTAGTTCTATCTATATTTATTATGCATGCATTATTACATTATTAAGTATTTTTTCTATTTCTAACAGACAAAGTTCCACCTGAAATACTCCTTAGATAATTAATGTCTCAATTTATTTCACTCCTTTTCCAAATGCAGCGTTTCAGTGTCTATGTAAACGAGCTACTTCTGAACCCCACCCCTGCCAGAGAACAGCAGAGCTAAGCAACAAGCAGGGGGAGGGGTCTTCTAATATGAGGCCACAGCAGTTCTGACTTGTTTAAACGCTGACCAATATAAAAAATGGAAAAAGGAAATATATTAGATAGATAGATAGATAGATAGATAGATAGATAGAATATTTTATTAATCCCAAAGGGAAATAGCATATGCTCTTTTTTCTCACAATTGTTTGTTTGTCTAAAAATGACTGAGTTGATTTTGCATAATGAGTCCCCTTTAATGTCTTCATAATTGTTACATTACAATAAACTATAAAAGCTACAAAATGAGCAGATGTGTTCAAACTTTTCATATTTTGTAGTAAATATGTAAATTGTGCATTTACTTTTGTATGTACTGTAACTGCAACTGTATCCAGTAGATGGAGACAAAGAGCATTACAGTGATAAAAAGTAAGTGAAAAGTACTGTAGAAGGTATATTCTGGGATCATGAAAAATAAAGAATGTTAATGAGTTTGCTACATACAGTACTATTAAAAAGATAGTGTCAAATAATACATAAAAAACGTAAAACGGATATACATAAAAAAGCTTGATAAAGTGAAATTGACCTACTTTATTGGTTAAACTTGTGATAATCTTTATGATGTTACTAAGAGTTGGTTAAAGCCGGCTAAACAAGTAATACGAGCAAGTAAATGTTGGCAAAAAACGCCTGTGAGTAATCCAAACCCTCTTAGGCCTTCAACAGTACAGGTAGACTCTATGAGCTCGACCAGACTGCTTGGAATGTTTACAAGCTGTAACACCCCATACAGAGTGCGAAGACATGGAGCCCTGAAAGGAGCATTATTCTTAGCTTAGCTTTAACGTATAACTCAATCAACAAAAATTGTAGTTGCACAAAATTCCTTGTGAATACAGGTCTTGAAAAATGACTAACAAAGCCTACAGTAGTGCCTAGTGCCCTTTAAATGCTGAAACATTATTAGACTGATTAGTAACGTAACTGAGCAATAATAGAGCAATAGAGTTTTGTCTTATTTGGCGTTTTACATTACGTCATACTTTTTTTTTCTGCTGCTTGGAGAACTGCAGAGTTACCTCTCCAATCATTTTTAAATGTTATTTTTTAAAACCATTAAAGAAAATGAAAGAAAAAATTCTCTTAGTCAGCTAATATCTCTAAACATGTGGCTAGTCTCAATCGTAATGAGCTGCCTTCAGCTACAACAGATTGGCTATGACGTTGCCTCTGCTACAGAAGCCAACCTGGTTGATGTTTAGAAAGCTAGTCATTAAACAACAGCCCTTTATCCCTTTATTTTTCAGTTCTGTTACAGGCTAAAATATACTCCAGTCCGACGAAATACTTTCCCCATATGGACCAGTTGACAACCAGTCACAAAACAATGATAAACCTACAACCCAAGAACCATGGGCTGAGTAAATTATGGATATCGTCTACACAGTCAGCATGGGGCTGATTAACCACAATCTCTCACATATTCATTCTCCATACTACTTATCCTGTACATGGTCACGGGAAGCCTGGAGCACACACACACACACACACACACACTATTGGGAATTCAGAAATGCCATGTAGCCTAATATGAATGTGGGAGGAAACCAGAGTAACCAGAGGAAACCCACCAAGAACATGCAAACTCCACATACACAGACCCAAAGGCAGGATTCGAACCCTTGACCATGGAGTGCTAACCACTTTGCCACCCTGATTAACCACAAATATTGTATATGTGTAGTTCAATCAAAAAGTAATGCAATTTACTGTATACAGTAACACAATGACACACACACAACCAGCCCAGCATTGCTTTATGCTAACTTGAATACTTTAAATGAAGAAAAGTTTAACCATGAACATAAGGTTACTTGAAAGTTATTTGAAATATTTTTCATCTTCCGACATCCTGCAACATTTTTGGAAATCTGTTTTTGTGGCTTCATACTACTGTACATTTAGCAAGAAGTTCCTTTTCATCACAAAAAAGCAAAACTGTATATCTTACCTTTAACTGGATAATAAACCCAAGTCTGCGAGAATGAGGATGAGCGTGAAGGCATGAGAGAAAAGAATACTTGGCAAGCGTTTGTGTAATTACCTAGTTCTGTTAAACGATACTGTAGTGTGGACTCATTGATCTGAATTGTGTGTCTCCCAGGTCTGTTACACTACATCCAGGCCTCCTTCTTGTTTTTGCTTCCTGGTTTGGATACTCATATCGAGCTTAAATTTAAACTTGTGGATGCAAGAAACAGACAAATTCTTAAAGCAATCCAAGGCTTTATTATCAATTACACAAATCAACAAGCTGTTACTGTCTAAAACTTGGTGTTGATCCCACCAGTGCTTTAAACAGATTTCATTTCATTTAAAGGGTTCCTGGTGCTGTGGATCAAAAGTTCTAGACTTAAACGGTGATGTAAAAAAACAAAATAAAGCACGCAACCAAATTTATTGAACTGCAGGTGGAAACGTTTTGCAATAAAAGAGTCTCTCATTCGAGTGCCACAGAGATATCATTTTGAGCAAAGGCTTCCTGGAAGCAGTTACGACAAACCAGACACAGACAAAAATCCCTCACAAGTGCATTCAAATGTGTAAGACAATAAGCAGCTGCCAGTGTGTCCAGAAAGCTCTAACAGTGTCACTTGCGCTAAAGTGTCACTTGCGTTAGCTTTTTGGGGTCGTTTTTAAAAGAAAAAACCTGCGGTATTTGGCACACGATTGCGACTTCTAACAAATCGGGACGTTTTGTAAAGAAAGAGAGCATGTGGAAAAGGCTACAAGCACAGACGGTAAGTACACTCTTTATTAAAAAAAAAAAAAAAAAAAAAAAGGTCCTCAAGAGTTTTTTGGAGGGTTACAGTTTGAGCAAACGGAAGAGACAGCATCAGAAAGTTATTATGTGTCCTTATACAAATGAGACTGGAGACCGAAGACATTAATTAATATGTACAAGAACTTCAGTTCTACGTCCAGCACCACATACTAAATACTATACTATTAATCATTGCTATTTACATGTCCATTTCTAACCGTGACTCTGGACCTTTCATGAAAGGGAACCAATTTGTTCTAGTGAACTTTTGGTGAAATTTTCTTTTCAAAATACACAACTGAAAAAATGAATAGCGATACGATGCACACTCTTTTTGTAAGATTGATCTGCTCTGCTTGTCCGGATGGTTAATGGTCTTATCCCTCTAAAGAACTTTGACTTGGAATAATTTATGAAAGTGAGACCCACACAACCCCCATTTGATGGTGTAAAACAGGTTGCACCCAGAAGAACAAGAACAAAAAACAATCAGTGCCTGATGTAATACATTTATCTTGATTCTACCAATGGTTCTTTGGTGGATGTTTGGATGGTTAATGGTTATACTTTTCTACCTTCCACATCTACTTGGAAACTTTGATGGGAAACTGAGACTCACCATTAGAGGGTTTTGCACAGAACCACAAAAATCTAAAAAAAAAAAAAAAAAGTTTATTTCTCCTCAAATTGTTCTTGACTTGTTTTTGACTTGTTCTTGAAAAAAATCAGTTTTGGTCTGACTGTTTGAATGTGAAATGGTTATACCTTTCTAAAGTACAAAGTTCTACTTTGTGAAAAAACCATTTAAGAAAGAAGAAACCTATGTATGAGAATACAATAGTACACAGACCCTTAAGGAGGGCCAAATAATCTTCTGAAGAACTCTAAAGTCTGAAGAAAAAAGATATTCTGGATGTATTACTATTTTGCCCCCCAAGTATGGTTCTTTCAGTTGTTAATTGTTTTTTACTTGGAGGCTCCATTGAGACTTTTAGTTCTACTTAGAACCTTTAAGTGTTACCCAAGAAGCAAGAAGTGTATGTCTTTGGAATAGCAGTATCATTAAGCATACTATTTACATCATACAATATAAGCATTTTAAGCTACTCAAAACCCATAAAGTGTGATGTTGCAGTATTTTTCTCTGACAGTTAAGCACTTTGTCGCGGCATGCAATTCAAAGAATTGAAAAACATTTAAGAGTCTAATTCAATTAGATCAGGTATGATCCCACTTCAGATTCCAATCCAAATGGGATCCCAGTGTTTTTTTTTGTTCTCTGTCTTCTCGGTCAGCTTGGCTATGATGTCCTTGATCTTTGTTTGTATTTATGGCCACGTGTTATAAGGGATCCGTTCATGAGAAGAGGACAAGATTGTTCCTTTATCACGAAGCCACTTCAGTCATCAGGTCTCATAGTCAAGCAATACTTCAACTTCCTGAGACCCCATCCAGCTACTTGAGCAAGTGAAGGCACCAGTTAACAAAGCTTTTAAAACAAACGAATTGCAATGACTTTGAAGTAGGGAACGAGGTGAAAGGAGAACCTGTATCATCTCCATTTCCCCAGTCAATCTTCACCTCTTTCCATGTCTCGATGTCCTCAGCTTATCCCTCTATTTGCACGTGTGAATATCGTTCATGGTCTCGCAGCGTCGGCACCGCACGTAGCAGCACCAGATAAACTTGCACTCGCAGCGCTCCACGTGACGCACCACATGTGTGTTGTATCCACGGCCACAGCACAGCAGGTTGCAGCCATCAGTCCCGGCAGATGTGCGGTTACAGCGGCGCCCCCGAGTCCCGACCACGCCCAACTGCCGGTCCTCCACACAATAATTGGGTGACTTGTTGAGGAAGATGAGGTCATCCCGGCTGACGGGCATGTGCCGCTGCTCCTTCTCCTTGCGACGGAACTTGCGCTTGGTGCGGTCGAGCACCTGTATGCTACTCTCGTAACGGTCCTTTAGGTAGTTGCCTACACGCTCAAATGATGCCATTGTCTTCCAGCATGTCTTCACAGCACAGGAGCCTGAGACACCGTGACAACGGCAGTCCGTCCACATTGTCTTGGCTACAGCCTACATAAAATAAGACGACATGACTGATGTTAGTGGATTAGAGTTAACCTGAAAACACATCAGACCCATGTTGATCGTTTTCCCATGTTGCTGGTAAAGCATAGGGTATTAAACATGCTGTCATGCAGTCTCAGGTTGCATGGTCAGCACACCTTTGTAGATTATGATTTTAAATAAAAAACACAGCATGTAGAAAGTGTGGTTTTGTGATTTCAGTGGATTTCAATAGAGTTTACACCTTCTTCACAGACACAAGTGGAAAAGCACTACGAGAAGATGAGTAAAACAGGAACAGCCTGGCATGTCAGCCCGGGTTGATGTGAGGCAACCGGTCCGTGCTTACCTTTATTCAGTTCATGGTTATATCCTTTATGACAACACATGCACCAAGAGAAGAGCTTCACGCCAAATCTTACACAATGTACTGTACTGAGCAGACACCCTGCACGTCCATCACATAAAATAAATGTCTATCACCAGAGGATTTACGCAGTTTCTGTTTACAGCACGTACAGGAGAGCAGGAAAGCTGTGAATTTGTGAATCATAAAGGAGACTGGAAAAGATCTTAATATGAACCATTCCAAATAAAGACTCTCATAAAAGTTGAAATACAGCTTTAAAATTCTTCAATGAAATTAAAGTCTAAACTCTGAACTGATGAATGTGGGAAAACTCTGTTAGGGTAACTAGCAACAGCATTATTCCTAATGTATTTTACCTAGCATAATAACTGATAATAGGCGGAACTGTGGCTTAGTGGTTAGCGCTGTCGCTTTGCACTTCCCGTCTCTGTGTGCATGGAGTTTGCATGTTCTCCCCGTGATTGGTGGGTTTCCTCCGGGTACTCTGGTTTCCTCCCACAGTCCAATAACATGCAGATTAGGCTAATTAGCGATCCCAAATTGCCCGTAGTGTGTGAATGCATGTGTGAATGTTGACTGGAGATCGTACCATGGTCATAAAAATGGGAATAAATACAATGGTAATCACCATTGGCCTCCACAGTTCCTCTACAGATGTTCCTAGATGGATGGGGAACATCTGTAGAAATGTAATAATGTAATTTTTGAAAACGTCTATTGTTCAGAAAATTACAGTTTATTCCTACAATACTGGGTCTTATACTGTATATTTACTCACATTAGTAAAAAATTGGCACAGAACGGATATATCTAATGCCAATAAATCTAATAAATAAATTATTTATGTAAATATGACTTCTAATATATCTTTACCACTCTCAAGATGGCTGATTATCATCTAAAAGTTGTCAAATTCAGTTGTCCTATATCTACGTAATGTCTCACCTGTCTCCCTGCCTCGCTGTTATGCTGGTTCATAATGAGGAGAGCTTCGTCTCCGTGCAAGGAAGCGTTCTTTGTCGCATGGTCGATAAAACGCCGACTGAACCACATCCCGTAGCCGATGTCATCTGAGCAGCCGCCCCAGTGCCAGCCTTCGGTTTGTGAGCCGCTGCCCGTTAGTGTGGTGTCACACGAACATTCGGTCATGTTTCCTGCACTGCAGGACCGGGTGACTGAATGGACCAGCCCCGCTGCCATGATAGCATAGATGAACGCTGTCTCTTTGGTTCCTGAGAGCAATAAGAGAGGAGGAGAGAGAGGAAACTCATCAGGATACCTTATACACTTGAACACATGTTTACCTGCCTTATTTACCCACTTCCAACACTTTTACTATTATTAATGTAATAATAGTAGAAACCATGTAAATTTTGCTTAAGGAAAATGTCACAAATCTACCATAATACCATCCAAGAGAGATTATAAGGGGAAAATTTCCAAAATGAAGTTGAACAAAGACAGTTTAAACAACGACAAAGCAACAACACAATAAATTTCTCCTTCAAAGACGTTTTTTTCATAAATAAAGGATATTAAAGTACATAATTCACATTTTGTTAGCTCTATGACACATGACTGTATTTCACAGGCATCTTCTCAACCACCGCCGATGATGTGTTACGGACACGTCAGCAAAGTGGAATGAAAATATCAGCCCAAATGGAGCTCTAGAAAGGATTTCACTCTGTGTAATCATCTGACATGATGGTCACTGATAGGCTGAATCTACAGTCTGGACTAGAAAGAATTCAACCCCAGTCTCTCTTGCTCAAAGCATTCTATGCATTTTTTCATTTGAACTTGGTTCCACAAAAGTAAAAAGTAGTCCAATTTAAGACATTTAACAGGAGTTATTCTGATATGGATGCCAAAAACAACTGAATTTCCTGAGCAGATCTTAATGAATGTTTAGAAAATTAATCTCTGAATAAAATAAATTATTGAATTAATTCACCTACAGACTCTTACTGCTATTTTTATACCTTGTAATATATAGCACCAGGATGTTGGCAGAGGATCCTTTGGGAGCTTGGGGTTTTGGGTTAGGGACTCAATGGAAAATACTTGTCTGCCACATCCCATGGGTGCTTAATCGGGTGATCTGGGCAGTTTAGAGGCTGGGTGGTCAGTGGTGTTTGCATAATGGTCTCTGTGCCATTGCACTCAGGTGAACTGAGTTTTCTGGTGCCTTTCTATTGTAACCAGCACTGATGTTTTTTGGCAAGTTGGGCTTCACTGGCTTTTCTGTGGGATCAAATCAGACGAGCCGGCCTTTGGTCCCCACAGGCATGGGTGAGCCTTGGGTGCCCATGATCCTGTCATTAGTTTGCTGATATATAATTGATAATCAATGTCAATGTTATAGCTGATTTGTGTATAAATGCCAAACATAGTTTTAATTACATTTGATTGTTTTTAATTACATTTGATTGTTTATTTTGGTACTACTGTGTTATTAAGCAGACTGAAAGACTAGGACAAGGCTATGGCAGTAAATGATACTTTTTCAAGCTTAATTAATAGTGGACTGTATTATCGTGATATATAGTACTGTATTTAAAGGTACAATAGTCAATTTGTAAACCCTTATTAGTACAAATAATCTCTAAAATATATAGAATATGATTTTAAAAAAAAGAAAAACTTTTAATGGTTTTGCAAAATTCTATTAAATCACTAAAAAAAAGCCTTCTGGTCTGGGATGTTTGTAATGTGTGAATGTGCCTCCTGAAAGTGATTTTATAGGCATTCTACAGTCCACTGTGGATCCTGGGGGGTGGAGCTATGTCAATATGACAGAACTCATTCGAACATCAAATTCACCTAGAACTAAATTTAAAAAAATTGATTTCATTCAGAATGCAATCTGAGAAGATTTGATAATTGCTGAGAGGTCACTTCGACATTTAGACTGGGGGATGCTTTCAGACTAAAACAGTTAAATCATTGTAAATAGATTGTTATTGTAAAGGCAATTACAAAAACCCAGGCTCCAAATAATAATAATAATAATAATAATAATAATGTTAAAACATAGATGTGATATGCATACATATTTTGATATATTAGAAATATTAATAGGATAGAATAGAATAGGATAAGGCATGATCCCATCAGACTCCAATGTACTGTAATGTATACATTTTCCAATTTTATTGAATTTAATAGAATTTCAATTTCCAGAACCAAAGCTTCTTTGCGAAAATGTCCACTGTTCAAAGCACTATGCAAATAAAAAATAATTAAACTAAATTCAACTGAACTGAAGTGAATTGAATTTGAGGTCTACAAATTACTTTCAGTAAAGGTACCAGACTGTACTTTTCCTTGTCACAGGTTTGGTCCCATGTTTTGTATCTTCAGTATGCATCCTACACCTGGACTGATGAGTAAAGTCTATCTATGATATTATTTAAATTAAGAAACCATACCCAATGGTTGCACCCTTACCCTAGTTAAATAACCACATGAGGCTACCCAGGGGAATGATCCATATCGAAGGTACAAGGTGGAAAAACATAGTTTGGTACCTTTATTTCTGAAAGTTAAGCAATAACGTGAAGCCTGCATATATCTGAGATGATAAACTAAAGACATAAAACGTTGCTTTTTTTTTTGTGGGTTGATGTCCTCACCACTAGTGAGTTCGTAGCCGAACACAGATGGCTGTTTGCTGGTGCTGCAGTTCCAGCGCTCATGTCTGAACTGGGACTGGCACTCTGAGATGCCCAGACGCGCTCCATCTTTAATGCTGGGCAGCATGTAGGGTTTCCGCTTACACACATCCTTCTGCTTACTGGACAGAGGCAAATTAGAGCAGCCCTTCTTGTCAACTACTCCCACAGATGTCATACCCAGCCACCTGTGTAAAAAATAAATAAAATTAAAAATCCTAGTGAGCCTAGATTAAGCATGCATCAGGGTGAGAAGAAGAAGCAGCTTTATTTGTTACAGAAATATTACATGACATTATAATGTATTTCTTTGCTTGTTAGGATGCTGGGATCGGGGTGCAGGGTCAGTCAGTCAGGGTTCAAAGGCTTTGTTCAAAGATCTCCCCAAAAAAGGCAATGAGGTGGTGCTGGGGTTTGAACCCTCACTCTTCTGAGCATTAACTCAAAGTTTTAACCATTAAGCCACAACAGACAAATTAAATAAAGTTTACTTACATCCAGCTTCCCTGACAGCATAACGGGTAACCGGAGAGCAACACGAGGAAGAAAAGCTGGAATAAATGTAATCCCCAGCTGCTGCTCTTCTCCATGACCGCCTCATTTAACACCAGCACGCCTGCAGCTCCATGGAGCAAACCCTCGTCTATCCGTCACAGCTCCATCACATCAGTGAGAAATCCTTTCTCTTTTTGAGATTTTTTTTTTATTTTATTTAATGTCTCAGTCATCCACCCACTCCACCCAGCAGCGGTCATAGCCCAGTCTCCGCTCTCAGGCGCGCGCAGAGATATACACGCTCGTGCGCCTGGAAGCGCGTGCAACTTTTCTCCCTCCGCTGCGCGCTGCCTCTTCCTGATTGGATAAAATGTATATGAATATTCATACGGCGCTCTGATTCTGTGCGCTGATTGGACGGCAGAAGTTAAGCCCTCGGGTCTGAGCAGGCAGTGAGACTGAAGCGCTTTCTCACCGCGCGCTCAGTGCAGTAATAAAACTCCCAGGTATTTTATTTATTATTTCACTTTATGAGAGAAAGAAAGAGAGAGAGAGAGAGAGAGAGAATTAAGTCCGGCATATTGTTGTTGTTGTTGTTAATAATAATAATAATAATAATATCATCATCATTATTATTAATACTACTATTACTACTACTACTACTATTAATAATAATATGGACCAGTAAGAAGAAAAAGAGAAAAATGCTTCAGTTTGGTGTATAAACTGTGTATGATTTAAACTATGAACTTTATAAAAAATTCAAGGAATATATACATTTTCACAAAGCAGCTTTACAAAAAGGAAAAATTATATTTAATAAAATTCAATTGGAAATTCATTACATTGAATTCTTTGACAGTCTGATAGGATGTGCATATCCTATCCTATTCTATCATATCAATATTTCAAATATATCCAAAATATTTATACATATCACAGACACACATAAAGTACACACACACTACATATACATCACACACACATTATATACATTATACATGTGTATATATATATATATACACATTATATACATGTGTGTATATATATATATATATATATATATATATATAATAATTTAGTTATT
>JAQQZS010000004.1:7225454-7237273 GCA_030068045.1 Platyallabes tihoni | reverse complement strand
TAATATGTCCTTAGCTGCATTGTAATATTTTCATTACTGGAACTATAGCCAAAATTTGTGTATGTAGACGTGTTGGGTGAACGAGATTCAAAGAACCGAGTCACTAAAATGATTCAAACTTCCCATCACTATATTCAATACATTAATTAACAATCTGCCGACCGATAATAAGACTCGTTGAGAATGGTCCAATCACATGAGCCCAAATATTTTTAAAAAACATATGGATTCGCTAAAAACAAAAGTGGGAGGATTGATTTGAAAAAATCAGTTCTGTCTGTAGCTCTGTCTGTAATTTATTGAGAACTGATTTTATTGGCACAGTCTCCTCTCTCAGGGCAGCTCTATCTGTGTCACCCTGTCTCTACGGACAGACGGTGCTCACTGAGTCTGTACTTCATCAGGGTGTTTCTTAGCTTTGGGTCAGTCCTGTGCTCAGATAGTCTGCCACGCTGTACTGTCTGTTTAGGGCCAGATATCCTAACACTGCATTTTATTCTGCAGTTTTGTTTTGTGTTTCCCAATAGCTCAAATAGTTACGTTTTAGTGTTTGTGTAATTTGATTTATTCTAATTGTTTTTGCTAATTTTGTGGATTTGGTCTGATCCTGAGTCCTTATGTCAGTGTGTTGGCGTGTGACGGTGGTGTGTTGGCGTATCAAGGTGATGCGTTAGTGTGTGGCGGTGGTGTGTTGGCGTGTGACGGTGATATGTTGGTGTTTGATGATGTTGTGTTAGCATGTGACGGTGGTGTGTTGGCGTGTGATGACGGTGCATTGGCATGTCATGGTGGTGCGTTGGCGTGTGATGGCGGTGTGTTAGCATGTGACAGTGATGTGTTGTGTTGTGTGGTGGAGCAGTGACTCAGGACGAGCTGAACAACTTTTGGTACTGCAGTACTGCCGAGCTTAATCTCTCTCTCTCACACACACACAGTCATTCTTTTACACTCACATTCACCTAGAGACATACACACACACATAAACAGCAATAGGGTGAATTAGCTAATTTGGGACCCTTTTTGATAGATTCCCATAAAACCACCAGAAGCCCTGAAGTCTTCTTTTAGTGTTACTTTTAGATGTACTGTAGTTATGGAGCTCGGCTTTATTACTATAAATAAAATTGTTTCAAGTAAAATACATACTTAACTCACTCTGAAGACATGTTCAGGTCAAATGACAGTCAGTGATGATATCCTGCATACACAGTCGCAGAGGTAGGGTACACCCTGTAAAGCATGTGCCAAACCATTGCAAGGCACACACACTACAGGCAATTTTTAAACACCAATTCATTTAATCTACATGTCTTTGGACTGTGGGAGGAAACCCACCAAGCATGTACAACAAACTCCACGCACACAGACCCGAGACAGGAATCAAGCCCTCGACCCTGAAGCTGTTAGACCACAGAATCAACCACTACTCCACCCGAAGCTGGACAATTTCAGCTAAATTCTCACACGCTCATTTATACAATACAGTTCAATACAATTAAATTTTATTTGTATAGCGCTTTTAACAATGCAGCATTGTAGCAACTTTACACAATCAAAAGAATTATTTAAGTTTGTATGAGATGTGAACGGGTATGAATCAAAAAGATTAGACTGACCCTGATGAGCAAGCTGAGGGCGACGGCGACGGCGGCAAGGAAAAACTCCCTGAGATGGTAATAGGAAGAAACCTTGAGAGGAACCAGACTCAACAGGGAAACCATCCTCATTTGGGTAAAACGGACAGCAGGGATTTGGGAAAACACCAGTCAGCCTAATCTGCATGTCTTTGGACTGTGGGAGAAAACCAGAGTCTGATGATATATTAATATTATATTAATATAATATACATCATACTATTTTTCTTTTCCTGAAGTGTGTATACATATTTTTGGTTGACTCGTGGAACCATACCTTACATTCACATCAATAGTCTACTGCATGGGATCACGCTTGCCTCTATAAAATATTCTCTTTAATATTTTAGTGACAAAACTACTAAAACTATATGTGTAATATGACATGAGAGAACAACAGCATAGTAACTCGTGCTTTTATGGCACCTGGGAGACCAGAAAAATTCTGCTTCCACTTCAGAAAAATAAAGCTGAATTATTTCTCGATTCATCTGATGCATGTGATCGTCTCTCAGAGGCATTTTCCATTAAACGTAAAGTGTATTGATCAAACATTTCGATTGTAAGTGAGAAATTTAATATAATGCAACATCATAAACATTACTGATGTTATACCATTATTGGTTTAGGTTCAGTCCACTTATTACCAAAAAGATTAAATCAACATATGACATGGTTAAACTTGCAAGCTCTGGAACTGACTTATTTTTTTAATCTTTGATCCGCCCATCCTGGTAATCAGCAACCAATCAAAAGGATTGTTTCACGTAAAAAAAATAAATAAAAATAATCAGCGCCCGCTGGGACCAAGCTAAAGCTGGGCAGGATTGCAGGATTGGCAGGAATGCGGAGGATTTCAAGGATCAGAGCACAAACACTGATTCAGATTTTAGATGCGCAGCAAACCTCCTCCCATCAAGCTGGAAGGTACTATGTAAGTGTGAGTTGTTCCATTGTGCCCTTCACCATTAATCAAGCACTCTTTCGAAAGAATTAACCTTGTCAGACTATTAGAAGACACTGAATGTGGGGATCACTGCTGTGTAAGCCATTCAAACTAACACAACACGATATCTGGAAACTCTCTCTCACTCACGCTTTCTTTATACCGCTTATCACAGTCGCAGGAAGCCTGGAGGCTATCCTTGGGGGATGAGGGTGGGTACACCCCAGACCAGGTGCCAATCCAAACTGGAAACAATAATTAGCCTACCATGCATGTCTTTGCACAGTGGGAGGAAACCCGTCCGCTCCGTGCTATCTGATCGAGGCACGACTCTTATGCACTCTACATGAACTGTATGAATTACTGGGCATTAAACTGACTTGTACCAGCATTTACCATAAACATTTGAATGATCTATTTAAAGGATTTGAGGACACTTGGTTTGTTTGTGATGACCTCGGTATTGAGATAAAGCCTGTTTGCAGTACAAGAGGACCCTTCAGACCCCCCCCCCCCAAGATTTTTCTGTGTTTTATCTATCTTATTAGGGCAAGGAAAAATTAGGAGGAGGAAAGTTCATTCATTCATCATTTATACCACTTATCCTGTGCACAGGGTCACTGGGTCCTGGAACCTATCTCAGTAGAGGTGAAATGAAACCATGGACAGGGTGACAATACATCGTAGGGCACACACACTACCGGCAATTTGGGAATGCCAATTAAACTAACCTGCGTGTCTTTGGACTGTGGGAGGAAACCAAGCACAGGGAGAACATGTAAACTCCATTCTGGAGCTTTTTAGCACATTTTCTCTTTTACTCAGTCCTACTAAACCTAACAGAACACTTCTACTGGGATGTGGGGGCAGAGGTGTGGTGGAGCATCACCTGCAGGGCAAGTTTATTTATTTATTGGGGTTTTCTTTTCTGTTGGCAGAGGGAAGCGCAAAGCTGTGCAGTGCAAAACAGAGTGTACATGTGCGAGTGAGCTTGTTGGAAAAACAAAAGGATGGAATGTAATGTGGAAAAATAAAACTCACTACTGAGACTCAAAGCCTGCTTCACATCCATAACTCCCATAATTACTTTAAAAAAAAAAATTAAATGCAAGAAACATGAGAAAAGTGGATTTTGACCTTTTACTTCATTATACACAGCATGACTAAAAAAAGTTGCAAACTAGGATTTTATTCGACCACCTTTAGTTTTGAGTATGGTGTTGACTAGTTCAAAAATGACGTAAAAATAATAATGTGTAAAAATGATTCCTCATACATTTTTGTGTCCTGGACTATGCCTGTGTCATCAGGAAAGAACACCACCATAGGAGGTGATAGATAACCTGTTGTTTCAGTACATTCGGGTCATCAGCAGACCTCAATTCATGAGCTTTCCTTCTTACCCTGATAAACTCATCACTCTGGAATAGGCTCAATCTGGACTCATGAGACCACATGACAGTTTTCCATTCAATCTGTTCAATCTTTATGCTCCCTGGCAAACTGAAGACTTTAATTGATTAGTTTCACTAACAAGTGGGTTTCTTAAGGTCACACATCTGTTTAATCCCAATCCTGTTAGTTCCCAATTGTGTGCGCAAATTTTTTACTTTCACTATTAAACCCACCTGTGGTTTCTACTGTTGAATTTCTACTATGCAACTTTTTTTTGGCCAGGCAATGCAACCGTTGTGCCAAAGAACTGTCAGAAAAGTAAAAAAAAAAATAAAAAAACCTTCCTTGTACTCACATAACCTTAAGAAAAAAGGAATGAAATGAGATACATTAAGCAGAAAAAGCATCATTTAAACACAGGGAATAGCAAAATTATTGATCGTTTTATTTTTTTCGCCCCCATCAGGAAACTTTAAATCACCGTTTCAGTGCAGGCCAGACTACACACATTCACACACATCATGTACATCACATCATCATAACACACACACAAAATCACTGTGTTCTTTCTATAGTACACCTGGCAGCACCTGGTTTTAAAGGCCCAGCCAAAATAGTATGTTTATCTACAAGTGTATGTTTTAAAATACATTTGTTTTCATTTGTGCATTCTGCCGAATGACATCCTGACTAATATGTAAAGAAATGCACTCTTACAGATAAGCACAAATTCCTTGTGTGATGTCTTGGGTGATATGAAGTTTCATTCCCAAGTGAAGCACAATTCAATATACCTACTGCAGCGCATCTCATGAAGTGCTGCGGTACAGGGCATTTAGTGTTTTACCAGCTCCCAACAGACCTGAATCCACTCACTAGCTCATTACTGAACCCTGCATGAGTTTAAAAATGTGCATTTTAGAGCAGGGAAAACACTAAATCAGCAGTGCAGGGGGAAACTCCAGGGCTTGGATTGAAAGCCCCTGGTGTACTGAACACACAAATACTTCCAGAGAACACGAGTATCCTCAGTGTCATCTCACTCAGAGGCATCGTGCGCGTCATGTGAATTTCCAGGGGTCCAAAGTTTACATTTCCGTTTGTCTCGTCTCTGCAAATATGGATTGATAGGAGTGAGATGCATGGATGGCGAGCTGAGGAATGTCTGAAAGTTGACAGCATAACAACAACACTCCCCTACACCAATCAGGACATTACTCGAAGTTAAAAATTAAAGGTCCCGTCTCATCTTACATTTACACACAGTTTCCTTAAAAGATAATTTTCACATTTTAAAAACATTGAAGACTTCTCTCGCACAGTTTCTTTCTTTCTTTCTTTTTTTTTTTTGTACGAACAGAACAGGGGTAGAATCAGGCAGTGAGAATGGGTTGAGAGTTTGTTGGGGTCAGCTCTGGCGCGATGAAGGTCTATTTATGCCTGCTTCCTCTCCTCTTCATGGCTGCTGTACACTGTGGGCAATACCACTTTCCTTTGGGTGCCTCGGTCAAGCCCACACAGCCGTAGTGGAACCATTCGATGGGACACTGCAGAGACAAGAAATGCTTCAGATTAACAGGCTGTACCATCCCTAGCTTTCTACACAACTTCTGAGGTAAGGAGCTTACTTTTAGCTTGAACTATAATACTTATTTTAACCGCTGTGCCAAAGAACTGTCAGATAAGTAAAAAGCATATTCGTGTAACCAAAGGGGGAGGAATGAGATATAAATGCTGCTTAACATATTTTGTCAGTACAGTTGTGATTATCAGAACCTTTATCTTAACAATGTTAATGATTGCTTGGCTTAAACAGAGCCATGTGTTCAACAGGTTTATGGATTATATTTTCCGTATCAATTCATGATATGACAATACTGACATCTCTCTTTTACAGAAGCTCAAGATCATGTATACTTCATCGTACTTTAACAACACAAGCTGATATTCCTTACAAGTCTGTCTTGTTTCCAACGTTATCATGGCTTATGAACAAATGACTTAACAGCCATCTAAATAAACGGCCACCACAATTGTCAGCTATCTGGCACGAAAGGTCCATCATTCTAGAAAATATTATGACTTGAACCATTTGAACAATGTTGATTCACTTTCCCATACTGAACGTGAATAAAGCACACTCTAATCTATCCATGCGCATTATATATTTTTAAAAAAATCCCGTGTCTCCAGGCTGTGTTAGTGAAGATACATCAGTGAAGAAAGTGTACTTACATCCTGGTTATCACAGCCAACCATCTCACCATAAGACACCTGCAAACATAGAGAGAGTTTTTATGCATTTGCACAGAGACAAAGATGAAAGACATATAGATAGAGAGAGAAAGAGAGATAGAGATGCAGACAGACAGGGTACCAGGTGTGGCTTTGGTGTAAACAAAAGTAATATTGTTTTGTAATCCATTTTTAATACAGAGACATTCTAAGAGCCGCTACATACACTCACATGTATACACTCACTTACATAAACTCTCTTAGGAGAAATAAAGAAAGAAGAAGAAAAAATAAATCACTCCGACTAAATAACTGACCAATCTGTATACAGTAGCACTTTGAGGCTTTGTGGTTTGGACTCAATGTAGACATCACATTCACTTCATAAAAATATTCACCAAAAGAAGAAATAAAACCTAAGAAATAACACTATGCACAAGGGTGTGGGCTGTGATGGAATTTTGGAAAATATCCAGTGAGTGATACTGATATTTCCATTTAACTAAAACATCATGTTTTTGTTAATAAGCTTCATGTTTGAACTGCCGACATACACATACCACACTGTTTATCAGTCTCACTTGATGTTCTCATTAAATGTGAAATTACCGACAATTACTAAAGCAGTAAATTTGCTTCAGCAGACTGCAATAATCTCAAAATTGCACAATGATACACAGTAACACTTACAGAATTAACCTGCATTACAAAAAAACTCTTCCAAACAAGATATGTATAAATTTAATGCATTTCTCTTAGAATAATCCAAGTGCAAAAAAATGCTTTAGGTTTTCTAGACTGAATCTTTTACACTCTCCTGGTGTTCACATTAGGTTTTGTTAAAGAGCTACAGTTTTGAGTTTTGCCATCCATACTAGAAAACTGTTTAATGCAGGTTTAAAGAATAGTGCGCTCATTATAACGTATTTATAATTTTTATAATATAATCATTATAATCTTTTTATAGTAATTCGTTCAGATAGTTTTAGGTTATGTAGAGCACATGCTGTACAAAACCTGAAGTTATTTAAACAGTTATACATACACACACAATTGTTTGAAATAGTCCTAACCTAACCACCATTTATTTCTACACACTGAAGAATACAATACTGAATACAATTAAAGGAATAAGGAAAGTTAAACCTTTGCAGAACTTATTAACTACTGCCTCTCGGATCCTCAAGAGACCCTAAATGAGCACTTTATTAAAAACAGCCCGCTTGTAATAAACTTTTAGTGATAATCCGAGTAAATTCATTTAGAGAGTAAATCTGTTAAACTAACCAACTCCTATACAAAGCTGGTACTAAATATAAATCATAAATACGAAATTCATAAAATACACGAGGCGTTCAAGTCAAACCGGGAACTTCTGATTGTGCAGAATCATAGACCACAGTTATGAAAGTTAAAAACTACCTTTATTTCTCTAGCTAATATCCTGCTCCACTAACGCCTAACTTGTCCTAGTGCTTGGATACCATCAAGGTAAAAAGTTCTTTCAGTGCTTTGGAGCCATAATCAGACTGCCTGCATCATGTCTGAACTGGCCTCCCAGGAACTCCTTTCACTGCCCTAATGTGAAAATGTCTTAGAGCAAAGATGGCCTGTGGCCTTCTTTAAAATGTTTTCACCATTCAAATGTTTTATTGCAACTAATGGTTCCATCACCGTACTGTGCTTAAAGTTTTATGTTCATCGGTTTTCTACCTTAACGCGTACGGAATTTCATCACAAGTCCCGGTTTGACTTGACAACCTCTCGTATATTGACCCTAAATTCATTTATAAACGCATTTTACTTACTGACTTTATTTACTTACACCTTGGTCAGACCTTCACGTTTAAGCCTTATGTTATTTAAACAAAAACTGACACCACACATAGAGACCTAATAAAAATAAATAAATAAAGGAATCAAAGCATTCAGGATCGATGTTCTTAACAGGTAGCTTCTGAGCTTTTGGCATGAGTTCACTTTATCCAGCTATTTCGAACACAAGCCCAAAGCCATGACTCAAAATCTAGACTAAACACTGCCCAGACTAAAACATACAAATGCTACTACCAGGGCTTTCTGGTTTACAGGCAGGTGATCTTTCGAGTGGTTGTGTTATTGTTATTATTATTATTATTATTAAAATATGCCTGAATTCCTTTAAAACCTGCCGTTACTGTGAAGCACTGAACAATTCTGTAATGAACTTGACTTGACTTACTCAACTTGTCAGTAAAAATGAAGGGAAGTGTGCGCACACCTGGTTGCAAATGCAGTAGCGGGGCTCGTTGGGGTCGTAAGTCCAGTCCACTTGGCCACTGCTGTCACTTTCAGGTAGCACGGCCGTCTGCTGGGCCAGCTCATGAGCCAGAGCCGAGGAGGAGGAACAGGAAGACAGGGAAGAAGAGGACGAGGATGACGAGGACTGATGGTTGGAAGACTTGTTGTTGTTTCTGCACACACAAGACAAAGAAGAGAAAGATGCACTTAACATATATATGCTTTACAGTACAGAGTACATGTATAGTAAATGTCAGGCAGTAAGTAAAATATATAGCTTCCTGATAAGAAAAAAAACCCCTCAAAATTCTGGTGCTGAATTCACAAAAATAAATAAATAAATAAATAAATAAATCACAAATTCTTAATCAGATAGTAATATATTTAACCTTGACAACAATTAACCCAGTACAAGTCTGTGTAGAACACCTAAAATACAACGACTGCTAAAGTATAACAAAAGTACTTTAGCTCATGACACTTAATGCCCATGATGCATTTTGGACCTTGTGTAAACACCACATTATATACTTATCAAACCTGTATGAGTTACTGCAGTGTAATTTAGTTTCACAAAATCTTTGCACCTCACTGCTGCCATCACCAGCCCTGATTTTGGTGCACTGGGGAGCCATGATGCACTTCATAGTCGTCTTCTTTGTCTTTCGGCTGTTCCCTTTCAGGGGTCGCCACAGCGAATCATCTGCCTCCATCTAACCTTATCCTCTGCATCCTCTTCTCTCACACCAACTAACTTCATGTCCTCTCTCACTGCATCCATAAATCTCCTCTTTGGTCTTCCGCTAGACTTCCTGCCTGGCAGTTCCAACCTCAGCATCCTTCTATCAATATATACACAATCTCTCCTCTGAACAAAACCATCTCAATCTGGCCTCTGACTTTATCACCAAAACATCTAACATGGGTTGTCCCTCTGATGAACTCATTCTTGATCCTATCCATCCTTGTCGCTCCCAATGAGAACCTCAACATCTTCATCTCTGCTACCTCCAACTCTGCCTCCTGTCTTTTCTTCAGTGCCACTGTCTCTAAGCAGTAGGCCGTGGCCAAAGAAAGTGCAATGTCAAAAAGGGCATATTAAAATAGTTCAGCTCTCCTATTCTAGTTTCTTAGAATGGGAATCATAAGAGAATATAATAATTATGTAGATTATTATTAATTCACACCCTTTCTTATAAAGTAGAATTCAATTTGTACTCGTAAAGGAAAATTAATGAATACATGGTAGTTTAATAATTTAAAAAGAAGTATATTCTGTTGTTTTCAAATAGACTACATAGAACAATTTATTTCTGAAATAAATTTGTGTATTTGAAAATAAATTGTCCTATATAGTCAAATCCAACTAGGCTATAAGGTCATTTCCCATGAAAAAACTTCTTAACTACTTGTTAGCAAAAAGAGTGCGCGCGTGCAGACACGCATGTCTTCAATGGGAACAACGTTTTTAAGTGCGAGACTCTTACTTGCTCTTCCGTCCTGCGCGGGAGTCTGAGCTGTTGCTGGTGGTCAGGTTCTGTGTGAGAGTGGACGCCAGAGTCGAGGACATGTAGCCAGAAGTTTCTCTGCTCGAAGCAAAGTCCCGAGCCAGGATATCGTTCTTAATGGCCTCATAGGAAGCCTTCATACTCGACGTCCTCCTGCCCTCCTTCATCTGCAATGCAAGACCCATGTAATTTTTTATATAATGCCCTGTATTAAATAGATAAATCCTGAGTGTAGAAATTTATACAGACTTAATTCCAGTTTAAAACAGAACATTTTAACATTTAGTCATAGAAAAAAATTGTTGAAAGCCATCACTTTGTGGGCAGATGCTTCTGTTAACAAACGTTCTTTGAAAAAAAGACGGCTTTATATTTACATTCAACTTTCCTACATTAAACAACGATGGTTCAAATGAATATCGTCCTAAGCAATTAAAGGTTGCATTAACATTTTTTCTAATTTTTCGTTTTTGCCTCCAAATTTTTATTACAATAAACACTAACAGCGAACTTAATTTTGACAGGTATGGATTACGCACATACTGAAACATTACAGATGCTGCAGGTGGAAAGAAGAATGATTTGGAGGGGGAAAGGAAGGAATGAGGTGGTTGGTTGTGGTGCGGTTCGGTTGTACCTGTGCTGTGGCCTGCACTGCCTGAGCGGCTGCCATACTGATGGCCCCTGCACCAGCCGCTGGACCCATTGGCAGAGAGCTCAGGTTGTAGGAGGACAGAGATTGGGAGGAGTTCACATTGTACACATTGTTGGACGACGAGGATGTGTTGTTTACTCGGCAGCCTGTCAAACACAGACACACACTTAAGCAAAATGACTAAGAGGATTGATTTTAATAGCCTGAAGTGAACAATTTGTCCACACAAACGGGTTATGCATTCATATTTTGTGCGGGTTTGTGTGTCTTTACCCGGCGTGTTCTCTTTGGTGGCATCTGATGTGAGTGTCGAGAGCAGAGCTTCGGATTTAAACTTCTTCTCTGGCACATGCTCAGTAGTGTGGTGAGTTGGCGCGCTGTACTTCCTCTCTGAGAAGTGGACGTGCACACACACATTAAAGAAAGACAGATGATAGACTACACAGCACAAGAGCATGTCAGCTGGATAGACAGCAGTGGTGCTTCTTACTTTCTCCAGCGACGTGCGAGTGAACGTGATGGTTATTGACAGGTTGTGAAGGACTGTCCATTTCCAGCGATCCTGCAGTAAGATGAAAAATGAATTATTGAAAAACATTTCACGAGAATAAGCATGCAAATGCAAACAAAAACCAATTTAGACTGAAGGAGCAGAGTGGAATATGTAGAGCCATTTACTGCATTCAATTCGAATTGCTTTTGCAGTTTAAATACTGATAAGATTTCGCTTTCCTCCAAAAATCCCTCAGGTGAAACTATATGCCGTACGCATTGCTAGGGCACGGAGAAAATAACAGTCGCAAAGAGCTGACCAGTCCCGTGATTTGGTTGCCTGGAAACCTAATGGACTAGGCTAACGAGTTCCATGAGCTAATGTAGCGTAATAACACATGTCAAGTGTATTCATACAGACTAATGGAAACAAATGAGTTCATAAACTTGATCCATTTTCTAACAAGATGTCTAATGTAGCAGCGTGTTGAGCCACGGTACTCTTCTCCCCACATGCAACAAATAAGGTAATATTCATGTGCATCTACCGTTTTTATTTTCTCGCATGTTAAAATGTAGCCTAGCCGCATCCAAAAAGGAGAATTTTTTTATTATTATTTTCCAAAAGTTTTGAAAATATCGACCATCTAGCAAAAAAAAAAAAAAAAAAAACC
>JAQQZS010000004.1:7206960-7218033 GCA_030068045.1 Platyallabes tihoni | reverse complement strand
TTTTAAATTTTCTTTTCATTTTTGTGAAGCTGCTTTGAGACAATGACCATTGTTAAAAGCGCTATATAAATAAAATTAAATAGATTAAATAAAATTATAAGATTAAACAGTGAAATGGTGCTTTAATACTATTTCTGTATGAAAATGATAACAATGCTCTTACCAGCCCTGACCACAGGTATTAACCTGACACTAAGCCTGTGTTGAATGCCACTGTTGGCCCAGAGTAATTTTATCTATCGAGGCTTACAAAAGCATAGCCATAAACACCGCTCCATTAAAAAAAATTAAAATGTAAAAGGAAAGCCCAGAACAGGCGTTGGCCCATTGCCAGACCGCTACCTCAGTAGCAAGTATGAGCTAGTTAAGCACCCTAACATGCTATCTAGGTTCCATTTTTATTTATCGGTAATAAAGATGTAATAATGTTTAATTACATTCTGGTGATAAAAAAAACAGGTTTGCTTTTACTGAGGCGGAAATCGAGCAAATTTGAGCGGTGCAAGACTTTAATAGTGTACCAGTGATTGTTCCTAAAAATTATTTTATAATCTCTTACTAACAACAGGCTTTCATTATTACTCTGTCTTAAACCCTTGGCATAATAATTGCTGTGAGATACCATCATAAATCCATGGTAGCATCATAAGTACAGTACAGTACATGAAAACCGTGATAATGTCTTAGTTATCAAGAATGACCATAGTAAAACCACTTTGAAGTACTTTAACAAACACTAAAATCAATAAGAGCCAAAAATCTGACTTTCACCGGACAATATGACATTTCAATAAAATACACCAGTTAAAAACAACGTCAATAAAGAGTACAGAATGTTTTATATAGTAAGTCTCTGACAGAAGGCACTTCTCATAAACACTATCCATGGTTTAATCCTTCGCATTATAGACAGTCGACTGTGTGGCTCCACAGGCATAGCAGTAAAGTCAGGTGATGGCAGATGCAGATACTTTGATCTAAAATGAACTGGAACACAATCCATCCACTGAGCTGACAGCTGACAATGACAAATGGTGCAGGATTCGGTCTCCGGCAAATGATTAGGAAAACAAAAACAGTCACGATTGTGGAATAAGTATCACCGTAGAGTGTTTTCAATGCATATGATTTGCATATGATTGTTTTTGTTGTCTTAATCCTCTCTTATACTACATACAAGAGACATTCAACTCAAATCGGGACTTTTGATTGTTCTGAATAACAGAACAGTTATGAGGAAAAAAACTCCTTTAATTTCTCTATATAATCCCCTCCTACACTAATGCACTTATCTCAGTGTTTCACTAGTGCTTGGATACCATCAAGGTAGAAAGTTTTCTCAGTACTCTGGAGCCATGATCGAACTCCCAGGAACTCCTCTAACGGCCCAAACATGTGGAAATGGCTTGGAGCGAGGTCAGGACTGTACCGAGGGAATGTGGCAATAACTCCCACAGCTACTGTAACGTGCAAGTGGTGTTGTTGAATAATTGTGTGTAGAGTTCCCACAGGCAGATGCATATCTTCTGCAAATGATTTTCAAGGATCAGGCGTTCCACTCACTGAATGTTCACGGGAACGACTACTGTGGTCTCTGGCCAACAATGTCAGGATGATCATTCATAAACGTACAGCCTTCTTTCAGACGTTTGCACCATTCAGATATTTTACTGTGGCTAAGAGGCTGTACTGTGTTTAAAGTCTTCTGTAAATGTCAAATGTCAATCAGTTTTATGCCTTCATCCATGACAAATTTCATCACAAGTAAATGCCCGTCTTGAGCACATTTCAGAACCAGAGTGAAATGTAAATAATTATAAAAGAATCTATTGAACAAATATATTGATAAAGATCCTCAAAACCATACATAATAAAGCAGTAACTCACTGTAACTCTCCTTTTTCTTGACTCTAACATTCTCCTCTATGAATGCGTTATTATTTATTCACGTCAGCCAGTAGTTCCACATAGCAAGAAGCGATGCTATGGGATATTTATTAATGCATCACATTGTTATGTAACGTGATCAATCACTATAGTGTTTTGGCAAAAAAACTTAATTTCTAAGCTTCTAATAGAGGCATAGAGAGGTTGTAAAGGTATATTTTTGATATAAACAATCTTGTGTGCCTGAGGAAAATAACGTGATTGGAGTGATTGAGTGAAAGTACAAAAACAATGTTTATCACGTTTTCCAGTCAAACAAATGTGTATTTGCTTGCTGAACAGCATGGATGATTTATTTGCAGGTAAAACAGTTAATATGATATGATAGATCACAGTTTCAGCCTGAGTGTTGGCCTGGTGTGCAGTCAGTCTTCCAGTTCTTCCCAAAGGTGTTCAGTTGGCTTGAGATCAGGGATTTGTGTCGGACACTCGAGCTCATCCACTGCACCCTAGGTAAACCATGAAGTGTGTGGGGTTTTTTTTGTGTGCACATGGGCATGTTGTCATGCTGGAACAAGTTTAAGGTTCATAGTTCCAGTGAAGCACAATTATAAAGAATACATTAACACTGTATATAATTATGTGCTTCAAGCTTTGTGGCACATACGAACTGTTCAGGATGTAATATTGTCTGTACAGTATTTCTCTAAGGAAATATCTCCTACATTCAGGACCAAGCTTGTTATTTATAATATACTTGTGCTGCATCCTGGGAAAACCTTTCCCATGGTCAAATATGGACATTTTTTCTATCAGTAGGTGCTGTAAACTACAGACATTCCTGTATATGAGTATGTCTCTCATTTGCATTGTTTCTCAACTACATGTGAAGATATACCAGGTTTCCCAACAGTTTTAAGGGAGATTTATTTTATTACATTTTTAGGGGGATATTTATGATTTTTGTTTCTCTATGACTGCATTGCAGGAGCCTTCAGTATGGTGCAGTATGTCAAAGTGTGGCATTAACTGTGAGAAGGAATCATAATCGCCTAGCAAGATTTTATACCGACTGTTTTTTTCTCATCTGTGTTTGTTGAACTGGCTCATTACCCATCATGATCCAATTCAGACATTTCCTTTTCATGAACAAAAATGAATATTTTTGTTGAGTTGTCAAACAAAAGAAAAAACAGTCTGTCTGAAAGAGTTTCTGTTTGTCAGAGTTCAGCCACTTTTAGTGGGATATCTATTGGGTTTTCACAGACAGACCCATAGTTAGAAAATATGTATTAAACAATGTTAAGTATGTTCTCTGATTAGCCAAATAGGCCCTGGTCCAGACCACAAAATGGACATAAATTTCATTTATGTTCAGAGTTAATCCAAAAAAAAAAAGAAAAAATAGGTTATGTATGAAATAACACACATCACACCATGCTGTTACAAGAAAATAATGCACTAGGTGCACCATGACTTACGGGAGGGTGCCAGAGAATCCATAGTGATTTGTCAAGGATCAGGATGCTCAATTTATTAAAGAACGGCACATCATAAATTTTAATGGTTAAAGGTTGGATTTAATTGTGTGGAATGTCAAAGAGATAATTAGAGTTGTTTCATGTTGTCACGTTATTGCTCATTCCCTTACTTGCTTCTCTCTCTCTTTCTCTTTCTATCTCTCTCTTTCTCAAAAAATGCAGCTTGACATTTTACCAAAAAAACTGCAAACCATAAACTCCTTTGTGACTGTTACAAAGCTATTACAAACAAGACTCCTATCTATACTATAGTAGTCCCTGTGTATGAGGTGTTACTCTAGACACAATAACATACAGTATTATCCACAGTATTATAATCCACATATCATGAATTTGTTCTTTTAGACATGAGATCTTGCTGTATTGCTGAATATAGCATAGTTGTGATGGCTGTGACTGTTAAGTTCCAGGTTTCGTGGAATCCCAAATAGGGTTAAATGGTTTTCAATGCGTTTTTTCCTTTGCACAGCTTTTATGCCGGATGCCCTTCCTGACGCAACCCTCTCAATGGGACCGGCGCTGCATCCAGTGGCTGTGGTTGGGGCAGTGGGCGGGAATTGAAATCGAGCCTTTCACATGGCAGGTGAGAAACCTTGCATTAAACCACCAATGCCCACCAAGCTACATGTGGCCCCTTTTATGGGTGTATTTTGATATGCATATGATTACAAAAACAATATTTCTAATCAGGGTGGTGGCATGGTGGCTTAGTGCTTATCACTGTCGCCTTGCACCACCAGGGTCCGGGTTCGATTCCTGCCTTTGGGTCTGTTTGCATGGAGTTTCCATGTACTGTCACTGTCACCTTGCAGCTCCAGGGTTGGGGGTTCGAGTTGCATAATCTCCACGTGCTCCTCAGGGTAGTCCAATTCGCCCCTAGTCCAAAGACACGCAGGTTACCATATGACCTGTAGTGTAAGAGACCTGCAATGGATTGACACCCTGTCCTGATTGGTATACCTGCCTTATGCCCAAAATCTCCTGGGATAGGCTCCATAAGTGCTTGAACAACTTTATTTTTACATGAATACCTGATGACATCTGGGTAATTTCTGTGCAACCAGGGCATGATCTGTTTCCCCTCCTCCTCATGATAAAGCTAATGAGGAAGGTTCGCCTTTAGGACCCGGAGGCTGACACTCGTAGAAGGAGAGAGAGAGAGAGAGAGAGAGAGATCTCAAACTTCCCACATGCACTGGAGTTGAAGTGACAGAGCCTGCCCCGGGCTGAGCAGGACAGAGAGCATACACTCAGCGCAGAGGGCTGGAGGAGAGAAGTGGAGTGCGGCTCACTCCGGGATCTCTTACATTAAATCACAGAGGACTTAAAGAAAAAGGGGAATCACCACTACAACATGGCAGCTCTGATTAAATGCCTTTTCTTTTCGTGCGCGCATCCGCTGTCCTGAGGCACGAGGACTCGGCACACACACACACATACACACCACCTGTTGCAAATGCTTTCGGGGAGAAACGGGAAACTTCCCACGGATATAACGCACACTGCCGCTGCAGCGTGCGCGCGCCGCACACTTTAAACACGCGCGTCACATCTGGATCGCCACCGCTCGCTCTAACAGTTGTCGCGAGGAGCCATGTGACATCCGAAGGAGCGTTTTATTCCATTCAGCGAGCGAGCGAGTCGCGCGCGCACGCCCGGGTGCACGGCGGTATAATGAGGAAAGCCGCGCGAGCACGATGGCCCGGGAGGACTCGGTGAAGTGCCTGCGCTGTCTGCTTTACGCCATCAACTTACTGTTCTGGGTAAGACCCGCGTCTCAGACCGACCGCCACCGCGCTCAGTAAACAAGTCTAGTTTGTTTGTGGCACAAAAAAAAAACGTTCAAGCAGGGCAGCAGGTGGCCGCGGAGCCGCGCTTGTTCCTCAACTATGGAACGCCAATTGTGCCAATCTGCTTCACTGTCTCCAGGCGCGAGCGGCTCGTTGTACGTGCACCTTATTTACTACAGGGACAATAATCAGCAGTCACATGCCGATAGGATATTATCACGATACTATAAATATCACGATTTTATAAATATCCCGATTCGACATTACAACCCCCCCAACCCTTTAAAAAATGGTTTAATGATTAGTTAAATTAGTTTTCTCACTTAAAAACCAAACACCTCATTCAAATAATACAAAAATAACTAAATACAAGAGTTTAACATTTAACTGAACAGCACGTATCTCTGTTATGTGATCTGTCATAATTCTTATTTCTAAACAAATTTAAGCAAATAATTAACTCCTAGTACACATGATAAAAATGTGTAAAAAGAGTGTATAAAGAAATGGCTTAAATGTTTTATTGCCTCAAATGCCTCCAAAGTCTCAAAACTCAACTTGAGGATGGGCATGCAGGCATGTGGGGCTTCTACCACACGTGATTTTCTAATAATTAGCGCTTGCTGTGTTTTGAGACTGGTGTAAGTGTGTGTAATGAGTGGGTTTGAAACTAATGCTATCAGAGTTTGGAGAAAAATAAGTTTCTGTTGCGCCACTCATAAGCTTCTGAGATCGGTACAGAATAATTCATATCTGAGGCTGATCGTCTGATCACTGGTCATTGCCAGTCAAACTGAACACCAGCCAATTCTGGTCCTTGGCTGGTCGACTGGTTCATCTCTATTATAAATATAACAAATTATATATATAAAAAACAAAAGATTCATGAATCACCACACAAAACAATCCTGAATAGGTTTTTCCCATATCTATATCATGACTCAGACATTCAGGAAGTAAACAGGCTGCATTCTTTTTTGAATCTGCACATGCACTCTGCTTCATGGCGCTTGCAAAGCAGTGCTAAAACGGATAAAGGGATGTCTTTGGCTTTCTTCCTACTTCTGGACCTCAACAAATACTGACTACTTGTCGTCCTCCAGAGCAGAACTCCAAGCATACTTTTAGTTTTGCATTTGTTGTTTGTAATGAATGAGCCGTAATAGCTTGAGCCATATACCGATGTGCTCATGCGTCCGGTTTCAGAGGACGCATCCACATTAGAATCAGGTAAAAGTCACATAGTAACGTGAAAGGAGTCACTTATTAGGAAAGTGTCATGTCATGCAAATTAATCTGATCAAAAAATTCTGAATTGAGCAGTGTGGCAGCTTGTAACCAAACGTAGCTATAGACACACAGAGTTTTATGATAAAACAGGCACCAAAATTGTTGCAGTATTTATGACTACAGATAGTTCTTTCAGATCTTCAGAATGCCCATAGGTGATCATTTCTAATCAAAAAATTATTTTCAAAGAAAAATTGTTCAGGTAAATTTGTTAAATCTGACAGTGGACCGTCCCAGAGATATAAAAAAAAAAGCTAAGAATCTTAAAATACCTCTTTCTACGAATGGTAAAGGAAAAGATGTCTTCATGCTTTGTAAACATCTGTTGATGACCAGCCCTTTAATTCTACACTTTGGTAAGATGCTGTTTTTAAAGCTGCTAAAAAATTGAACAAAGAATCAATAATATATTACTGTCTGACTCTTACTTGATCTAAATTGTAGAAAATTACATAATTCAAAGTAGTACATAATTTTTTATTATAAAATTATGGATGTATATTTCTTTCTCGCATATCTGTGAAAATCTGGAGGAATAAGCAGTGTCTAATAGTAAAACATTCCTGGCCTTATGGTTAACTTTAGACTTAACTTTAGAGAGTTTGTGCACAGCATTGTTAAACAAACCAACAAGTTTCTGTTTAATAATCTCTGCTCTTACTGGGATGGTTTACATGACTTTCTGATCTGTAACCACGAAAACATCACCATACAGTACATCCATTAGACTACCACTCAAAACAGACCTTTTTGTATATTTAAGAGGTTTTAAACACTCAAACACTTTATACTTATAAATTTCTATTATACTGCAATTATGCAATTAAGTATGCAATTTAAAGTGTAATATATGTTTCTTTTTTCATTTGAAGAGAATGTTATATGGTGCTATACTGCATCTGTTATTTATATTGATATTGCACAATGCAGATGAGTTGCATAAATTTCTGACGATTGCAGGATAAGCGATGCTGGCCATTTAAAGGCGCAGAGACAACACTTTTTCATTTCACATTTCACTGTGAGATTTATTTCCTTAGGTGCGGTTATGGTTTTTGGCTACATAATTATCCATGCGGGTAAAGGGTACAGAGTTTTAGTCAAGTGCAATATTTTATATTCGTGTCAAAGACTTATAAGAATCACTTTTTCAGACTTTAGAACAAATCCGAATTACGAACCTGCTTCAAGGACCGGAATTCATTTGTAAGTCGGAGACTACCTGTATACATTTGCATTTGAGGCAGTGAAATTTTGCAGTTTCTCTATAATTCTACAGGGGATGCACTCTAAAAAATGCACATATCGGCAGTCAGGACAGTGTAATAAATACAATTTTATTGGGATATTTATAACATTTTGATTATACCAGAATCGCAATACAAATTCAATCGACATCTAGGTATCGTGATAATAATGTATCAGGTGGTCCATAGTGATTTTTAATTTACAACCAACTTATTTAGTCACATATACAACCCAGGTCCTCTTTCTTATAGCCATTTAACCTACTTCTTAAAGTATAGGCAGGGATCTGTGATCAAAGTTTTACTACAGTCATGGAAATCACATTGCACCTGCATTAACTGCAACTAACAACTGTTTTGACAGTCGCATAATCTATCAATTATTAAATCAACTATTTGGATTATGATTCACATACCTGCGGAGATGTGGCTAATTAGATTCTGTGAGCCAGGAAATAACAAGGAGGAGAGGAGAGCGTGTGTGTGCGAGAGAGAGAGCGAGAGAGAGAGAGAGAGCACTCAAAATCCAGTAACACCATGCACATGTGTTGTGTGATTCTTTTAAAAATAAAGTTCACTGAGGGGAACTGGAAATATAAATTTGGCTCAGAGTGACACACAGACCCTAATTAACCATATTCGCCTCAGGTGTGTGTGTGTGTGTCCTTTCCCACTGAGGTGACGCTTGCACCCTTACCCACTTTCCTACCACCACAATGTCTTTTATTCTGATTGTACTGGCTGTTTCTGTCAAGTTATGACTGAAATGCTCCCACACTTCAGAGGGTTTTTTTTGGATTTCACTTCAGCTAGCATAAATTGGAGAGTCTGGAGAGGAACTTTACATGTTTACTATAATGATGTGTTTATTGTTACATATTCAAGCACATTAGTGAAATTCACAGGTTATTCACATATTCACACTTGTTAGGATGTTAAAGTGCGATTCCTGGGATTTAGCAGTTCTGGAATAGTAAGGGTTAATTGCTTTAATTAGAGACCCAACAGCCACAGATTAGCAACATCAGGCCTTTTATCTGCTCAAAAGTGAGAAAAAATGTCAATGATAGAATTGGCAAACTTGCATTCAGTTCATATTAATCTGACAAAGTGGCCAATCTGCAACCATCCTGTGTTTATCTGCTGCAAAAGAAATGTTTTTTAATTGTAAAACAAGAACTGTTTGTTCATAGTTCAATTTCTAGTCTAAAGGAAAAGCTTTCTCCACCACCATTTTGCCATTATTTAGAACTACATCTAAATTATGTACAATTATGTATTATGTACAATACCTTGGACATGTGAACTTTTCAGGCTTTTCAGCATACGAGTGGCCACACGCCCGGGAGTTGTTCAAAACTTATTTTGCTTCAGCGGAAATCCAAGCGAAGCGGGTTTGCATGTTTTTGCATTTTGTGCAAAATTTAGTGAAGACATAGCACAATGGATTCTAAGAACAGTGCGAAAAGGAATGATAAATTAAGGTTAAGTGAGGTTTAATGTCTATTTATTAAATATTTTACTTTATTTATGTTGTTTCCAAATGTTTTGATTGTTGTAATATGCAAAAATATGATTATAATGATAGAAATTAGTAATATTTTGGGTGGCTGGAACAGATTACAGACTCCAGAGTTCTGCCCTTCTGATCCATTTGGCTTTCCAATATTTCTGTTTCAACAACTGCACACTGAATTAAGGTCTATTAAGCCCCATGGCCATATCTCTACGTAGCGGGCTGCCTCTTTGACCCCCAACCAAGCCTGCGCTGCATGTTTCACATTCTGCTACACACTATTTTAGGGAATTAAATGTGATAAGTGCCGGGTGTCGCTTTCACAGCCAAGAATGCCAACGGGGCACACAAACTAAACTGTGCTACTCATATCTACTCAGCGGGTCATGCCATGTTAGCCTTACACAAACAGGATCACAAGAAGCTTTAGAAGGCCCTGAGTTGAGAATCCTGGTAGGGATGTAGGTTTGTGAGTTGTACAGTTTGTGTGATGTCAGACTAATGCCTGTTTCTCTCCACAGCTAATGGCTCTGTGTGTGCTGGGAGTGGCCGCGTGGCTTAGGGATTACCTGAACAATGTGCTCACCTTAACTGCGGACACCAGGTGAGAGTTCCTGAACGGGCAGGTGTGAATGGCCCGACTATTTAAATACAAACAATCTGGTCATTTTAAATAGCATAGTTCACCCAGTCCCGCGACCCTGATCATAGGATGAAGCGGTATAGAAAATGAATGAATGAATGAGTTCACCCAGTAAATACCCTTTTTATGTAGAATTGAATCAGTTGAACTAAATAAAAAATGTGATAGCCCCTGGTGCTTCCGTTAAAACGCACGCAACCTTACCTCATGTTAGTGGTGATAATACCAGTTAATTTGAAGTTAATACCAATTTATATAAAACCATATCTTAATCGCATAAAAATCAAAATTGTGATATGGACATGTGGAGTTACTTATTCTCAAAATGTACATAGAGTTTGTCAGTTATTTAAATATTTGTTTATTAATTGTTTATGAGATCATTTATGAAAAGTGCTTCCCCATATCATCCGGACATTGCTAGTTCGAATCCCGGGTGATGCTGTATCCCCTCATAGTCATCGGTCAGTAAAAAGATGATTGGCTGAGCTTTCCCAGAGGGGAGGGATGGGAGGCACTTGAGTGCTTTCGCATCAATCACGGCTCTACAGCCAATCATGGGTGTCTGTGGACTCACACAGAGTCTGTGAACCCCCAGAAAAAGAAAAAAAATCACAGTTTAATTCATAATCTCAATGTGATATTCTCAAACATGTCATAAAGCCTATTCAGTGTTGATTATGATGATTGCAGAAGGAACTCTTTAAAAAAATCAGACTGATGTCATATGTACAACATAGTGATTTTTTTTTTTCTCACATATCCCAATTAGGAAGCTGCGGTCAGAGCGCAGGGTCAGGCAGGATACCACACCCCAGGAGCAGATAATGTTAATGTGTTAATGGCTTTGCTCAAGGGCTTAACAGTGCCAGATGGATGTGCTCTGGCCTGAACTCCCGACCTTCTGACCAGTAACCACTGAGCCACCACTGCCCTATCATCTCCTGACTCATCAGCAGTGATGAGGGACGTTAATTTAAAGTAACTAATTACATTGCAAAATTACTGTCATTAAAAAGTAATCAGTTACATTACAGCGTAACTTTTTGATAAAAGTTAGAGTACTTTTCCATTGCAGAAAATGAAAACGTCTCGGGTTACTTTGTTGTAACCCTGTTCCCTGAAAAGACGGGAACGAGATGCTGCGTGAAAACGCTAT
>JAQQZS010000004.1:7187893-7200203 GCA_030068045.1 Platyallabes tihoni | reverse complement strand
CTGGGATAGGCTCCAGGCCCCCCGCGACCCTGATCACAGGATAAAGCGGTATAGAAGATGAATGAATGAATGAAAACATCCATGTGTGGGCACCATCAACCAATATGGTGTCTGGTTAAATTAAATATATAGAATAGTATCTAAAAGTGCTTGAAAGAGTTTAACCAATTGCTAGTGTAACTGCAACACCCGGCCGTACACCTGAGCTGGACTGCTTGTATAAAGAAGCAAGTTTGTGCAGAAGAACTGCACCGTGACCTTGATTTTTCATGAGGAACCAGATTTCTGGGACGTCTTCCCCCACTTGCCCTACTCTTCCCCTTACCGGGTCTCTCCATTCATCATTTTATTTATTCACTCTTCTCCACTCTGGCCTGTCTGGGTTTGAGTTACAGCAAGCCTGCCGTATTATCTCACGCAGCTTCAATAGGTAAGGCAATCCAGGCATGAAGTGAGATGATTTGGAGAGAAACAAAGAGGTGCCTTAGTTACCCTGAGCTTCTGTCCGCTAGCCCTCATCACACACAAGACGAGAACACTCTCTCGGACACATAGACATACTGTTTGAATAAAGGACACATGAAGGACACTGTGGTCTGTTCATGCACGTTGGTAATCAGCAATTAGCTGGAGTTTTGCATTAATTGGTTTAATGTCGGTTTTAAGGCATCATCACAGAGTAATTATTAGCTTATGTTCCTGAAGATGACCTACGAGTTTTAAAGATCTTCTACAGATGGCCTGAGTGACGTTTTTGGAAAAAACATGGCATCGGGCATCATATTGGCGTTTTTTCCTTCATGTTAGACTTGCTAATTAATGTTGATTTGATATCTCCTCGTATACTTGTGTATGTGTGTGTGTGGGAGAGAGCGAGCATCAGCGAGAAAGATGATGAGGTTAAAAGTTCAAGTCAGCTACTTTTAGAGAAGTGAGATGTTTGGATGGAGGAGGTGTAAAAGCCACATCAGGGTTTTGTGGTCTGCGCTTTACACATGCGAGTGTATATGTTTGTAGCGTCTCATTGTATGTGTTGCGCATACGTGTGGCGAATACCTAATGGATCATAGCACCGTAACGAACATCTGTTTAACACAAATATTTGGAGTTTCCAAATAAACCCAGTCAGCCAGACCCGTGCTACTAGCTCGCTGCCAAATCTTGCTCCTAACACGAACATTCATCTTAATAAGGCCTCACAGTGCGCTTGGTTGACAGTTTGAGTGTTAAGTTGGATGTGTAGGCCACATGGATGTGCGTCAGTGTGTGTCCATGTGTGAAGTGAATGGTGAATATCTTTCCTTGCTATCTCAGTCGGAAAGTAAAGAGGGGTTGTTTTGTGTGTGTATGTGTGTGTGTGTGCGTGTGTGTGTGTGTGTGTGTGTGTGTGTCACACATCATCAAAGCCTTTCAGTATTCCTCTAAAAAAGCAGAATAGATCCTATTAGGAATGACCTGTGGTATGCTGGTATAGGAAAATATTCATGTGATGCATCCTGAATGACTTTCTTCAACTTATACAGCAGAAATTTGCCAAGGCTAACAATATTAGTATATAAATTAATCAACAACATGTCAATTGTCATTTATTTAGAGATATAAATATCTTTTATATATACTGTATATATTAGTACAAATACTGTATAAATGTAAATTCTAAATTGCAAATATAAATTAATACAAATATATAGAAATAATAACCGCGTGTTTTAAGAGCCTTAAAGTAAATAAAACTGAAAGTACATAAAAATATATGTAAAAATCGTAAAATTATGTAACTTCAACAAAATCAATGCATTTTTAAAACATACTTAAAAATTTCCAAATTAGAAGCCGATTTTATTCTAAAAGGTAAACTGTTCTACAATCTCGGCAAAGGCTCGATCAAATACATTTTTATGCGTAGAGGTCATTAAGTTTAAGATTAGATGGTTTGAAGATCTAAGTGAGCGACTTGAGGCTGAAGGCTGTAATAAATCAACGAGATAATCAATTCTAAAATGTATTGGAAGCGATTGGAATTCCTAACTCCTGTATTAACATGCCCTCGTGTGCGGGTGTTCGTCAGGAGGCGAGCAGCAGCGTTTCGAACCATTAAATATTCTGCAAGACTATATTATAAATACGAAAAAAGAAAATTAGGGTCTTTGGAAGCAAAATATGGATAAATGATGGATGGCTCACTTTAGCACATAACCAACAGCCCCACCTCACAAATTTTCACCTTCAGAAATGAAATTTCACAAGAAATTGGTCTATATGAAGCATTTTCTGTATACAAGCCGAACTGAGCGCTAACTAAAGAGCCCGAATGTCTGGGAACCGCTCAACACTTGCAAGCTATAGAGAAGAGAATGATGGTAGCAAGAAAAAAAGGGAATCACTTTCAGTTTTGTTTTTAAAGCAGCTGGTGCCAAGAGAAATCATGAATTAAGCTTAAATGAGGTTTAATATCTATTTATTTCATATTTTACTTCTTTTTTAAATGTTTTGATTGTTTTTATATACACAAATATGATTATACCCAGAAAACATTTGGACGTGTGGTGACTGTTAAAATGACGTCCCTCCCGTCATGGTTGAAAAATTGTTCCAAAATGAAAGTTGAACGAATGTGTTTTACATTATCTGATTCACACCAGCTGTCATAAACGGTCATCAATCGTCTAGTTCTTTGCTTGGAGGGTATATATTGAACAACACGTAAAAGTCAAAGTAACAGCTGTACATGCAGCCCCAGACAACTGTAGCCGTGTACAAACGTCTCTGATTGCATTTTTAGGAAATGTTCTGCGTCAAATATTTTTACCAGTTAATGCTGTCCTACCATGACTGTTTTTGGCCGGGAACACGACGTCGCCGTCAGACCAATGTTTGCTGGGTAGCATTGGAAATTGGTAATATTGGTAATATTTTTGGGTGGCTTGAACGGATTATCTGCATTGACATTATTTCAGATTGGAAAATGAGTTTTGCAATACAAATTTTGACCTTTGAACGCATTAAATTCATATTCAGAGGTACCGCTGTAGTTTTTGTAATTGAGGTGCAGTTCAACAAGTGCCCTTAGACTTACATTATCCTATATATGAGATTTCATTTAGGCAGGTGTACTACTGTTTTTTCTTTTTTTTTTAGCCCGCATTGGCTAAATAGATACGGTGGGTGGAGCTAAATATTACGAATGTTGGAGTATTTCTTTAATATTCTTGTTAAATATTGATGTTTGTTTGTGCTTGTGGTGTCTACAGTACTTTGGCAGTCTGTTGGTGATCTTCTGTGTGGAGTTGGCGAGTGGTGTGTGGACATACGAGGAGGTGAGTAATGCCCTGAAAACGGGAATACTGACCCCCCTCCCCCCGTCCCCCTCCCTCTGTTACCACTCACATCTCTCTTTCTCTCTCTCTCTGTCTCACATACATATGCAGATAAGCAACCTAACTGCCTGTATAAGAGCATGGATAAGGTTTCCCTGCTCATATTAAATGGAATGAGCTTCACGACCGGTCACGAGCACATTTTCTTAATGTCGATGTTCTGGGTATTCTTTAAAAAGACTTGGGATTTTAAAAATGAAAGACTTTTTAGTATTAACCCAGTGCACTTTAGGACCTGTAGGCGGAGGTCGGACATTTCCTGTTTTTTAGATTCTCTGTAGTTACTGAGTCATGAACTTTGAATAACTCGAAACCAAAAGGTGATCTGTTGTCTCCTCTACATGAAATAACATTTTGGAGGTTTTGTTCTAGTTACCAAGGTTCTAATTAGGAGCAGGAATGAATATTAATGGGGCATAATACCATTTACTTTTGAGTGCACCCTTCAAACATAGTTGCACTGACAAAAGGTTAATGTTAAATTTCAGTGATGCTTCGAATGTAGAGTAAAATAACCCCAGATGTGATCAGTTTATATCTAACTTTCTGAATGCAATCTTAAAATTTTCTATATAATAATAGATGCACTTTTTGTCTTTATAAGGCTCAGAATGTCCTTATATATCACCTCGGTTGCAGTCTTCAGGTCTGATGATCCTTTTTATTTTTTTCCCCCACATACTTGAGTTGATTTTTGGATTGGGAGAATTTTTACAGGAAAAATATTGTCTTTTGATATAAGCATTGGAAACCATAGGCATAACACATCAAACAAAGAGGGTGTATATGTAGGGTACAAGTGTATGTAATGTGAAGGTTTTCTTGAACTGTTTGTGAAATGTGCTCGTAAGGAATTAGGGAGATAAATGTAGCTCCTGGTAGCATCTGCTACTGTTCGATTGAGCGGATCAGAGATAAGCCTAACCTCCTGGGCCACACACACGAACACACTCTCTCCAGGCAGGATCTTATCAGCACTCGAAAGACCCTTGAATGGTTTTGATATGTACCGTAGTGCAGGTGTGACCGAAACTGACCTCTGTATGTGTGTGTCTGTATATCTGTGTGTGTGTGGCCAGTCCCTAAGAGCCTACGCCTCTGCACCTGGCCCTGCAACATTATCCCTATTGTCCCTCCTGTCCCTTTCTCCACAAGGCCATGTGGCACTCAGTAAATCCTGCTTTGCAGAATTTCCCCCATTTCTGTTATCAGACTCCACACTCTGCCACACACCTGCCCCAGGTGCATTGTGGATACTCTGCCAGTCAGGATGAAAGAAGCAAAGCGAGGATTCCAGAGCATGTGAAGGGCACCTGAGGCAGGCTTGTCTCGCTCCAGCAGTCTGACAGAATAAGGTGTTTAAGTGCAGGATGTTTTACGGCGGTGCTGCTCAATAAACTGCTCATAAGAGAGACATTCATCTGAGAAATATGGAGTGTACTGATGTTTCAGACGCCTCATGTGAATTAATGTAATGCCATAAACTTGAGGAATTAGTGGAAATTATGCTGGACCGTGCTGATATATATCACACTGCAGGCCAAATAAATGTCTGTCCAACTGTGAAAATTCTCACAGCTCTCCCATGCCCCATTTTACATTTACATAACAAATAGCACTGATTTCTCTTCTTACCAGAAAGACCAGGAATTCAAACACATTTTTCAAACTGAGATCCGTCCATAGCTTCTATAGAATATGCGTAATTACCATAGACGAGAATGTCAACACATTCCTCTAAATAGAAATCGTGTTTACTTTTACAAACTCACTCAGGTTTGTGGACAGTGTCAATAAATGTTTAATGGAAAGCGATTAATGTCTGTGAGCACTTCCACCGTGTTTGTGTTGTGCATTTTCATTGTGATAAATTAGAGCAGCAAAATGGAAAACAATGGTGCGGTCTATTTAGTGCTGTGGTAGTAGTAAAAGTAGTTTTAGTATTAACAGCAGCAGGAGAAATAATACCAGTAGTAATAGTAGTAGTATTAGAAGAAGAAGAAGGATAAGAAGATGAAATAGCAGTTGTTATAGTCAGTCGTGGCCAGTCAGTAAGGGTTGCTGGGGCTCCGCCTCCTTAACGTTAGGCAGAGAAGAATGCTACTTTAACATGTAATTATTTAACATAATAATTATTTATTTTAATAATTAAATAAAATCATTTAGTCACAGTATTCCGCTGTATTTCTTAATATAGTTTATTTACAATAAAAAAAAATCCAAACTGTATTACGTTCATTTGTGTTCGTGTATGCGGGACGCCGGACAAACGAGTGTCTATGTAGGCACGTAAACTTTTGAAAAGCATGTGATTTGAGGCTGAGCTCTAATTAGCGAATCTTAGCGAATCAGTATTGTTCTTAAATATTTGGGCTCATATGATTGGACCATTCTCAATGATTCTTATTAACGGTCAGCAGATTGTTAGTTAATGTATTGAATAGTGATTGACGTGAAAGCCAGATAAATATTAGAAAATCCTGTAATTTCTTTGCTAAAATACCCCTTTGCAAGGCGATCAGACGAAAAAAGAAAAAAGGTTAAAGAGCTTGGACCAGACCGACCTGATCTTCTAATTAAGCAGCGGTCAAGTGATCGCGGCTGAGCTTACACTCGGTGCTTTTCCAGCACTTCTTATGGCTATTTACAGGCGATTATTAAAAGTTGCGCCCCCCCCCAAAAAAAATTAGCACCAGCCGCCACTAGTTACAGTACTAACAGATGTAGTAGTAGCAGCAGTAATAGTTATAGTTGTAGTGGTGGAAGGAAAAAAGAATTAATAGCCATATGAGTAATAATAGTAGCTTAAAAAGAATAGATAGCAATGTTGTGTAGTAGTAGAAAAAGAAACTCAAGCATATGTAACAGCATTAGTACTTGCAGCAGCAGTAGAAATAAAAGAATAGGAAATAGCAGTATAAGTAGTAGTGGCAGCAGGGTCTAGGGTTCGATTCCCACCTTGAGTCTGTGTGCGTGGAGTTTGCATGCTCTTCCTGTCCTTGGTGGGTTTCCTCTGGGTTTCCTTCCCCCCTCCAAAGACATGCAGGTTAGGCTAATTGGCGTTCCCAAAATTGCCCGTAGTGTGTGAATGACTGGTGTTGAGCTGGCAACCAGACCCCTTAAGTAACTAAGCTTTAGGGTGGGGAGTATCCATTACCCGATATGCCAGAGGGCATGTGGACGGACCAAAAAACCAAAGTAGTAATAGCAGTAGTAGTGGTGAAAGAATAGCAGAATATGTTAGAGTAGTAGTAAAAGTAGTAGAAAAACAACAATAACAGTAAAAGCAGTAGTATTATTAGTATTAGTGTTGGTAGTAATAATAGTAGTAGTATCAGAAGAAGAATAGAATAGAATATTCAATAATTTGTCACATGTACTTTACAGCACAGTGAAATTATTTTCCGCGTATCCTAATTAGGAAACTGGGTTCAGAGCGCAGGGTCAGCCAGCTTACAGCGGCCCTGGAGCAGATAGGGTTAAGGGCCTTGCTCAAGGGCTCAACAGAAGCAACTCGGCTACATGTATGCTGGGGCTCGAACCACCGACCTTCCGGTCAGTAACCCATAGCCTTAACGAACTAAGGTGTAAGTGGTAGTAGTAATAGCAGTAGTGGTGGTCGAAGAACGCGAACATCAGTTTACATAAAAATAGAAGTAGTAAAATTAGTAGTAGAAGAAGGGAGTAGTGTAAGGGTGTAGTATAAGTGATAGTTAAAGAAGAAGAAGAGGGAGGAGGGGAAGAAGGGTTAGGGTTAGTTTAAAGGGTTAGGGTTAGACCTAACCTGACCTTGTTTAAAGGGAACACCAGGAAGACAACGCTACATGGTGTTTACTGCGTGCTTGAACATTTTGTCTTTGAGCCGTATTGGACTGTGAACTCTGTCTACTTTTCTGAAATTAGGACCCACACATGCATAGAACATACCAGACATTGCTATAAACTGAAAATATAGTTTTTTTCATTGAAAATATATATTATATTATTAATCATTGTAAATGTTGGTATCTGGTGCACTGCAGTGTCGATGTTTTGTACAATACACGTGAACTACTTCCGCGTGTTTGTTCAGATCCACAAATATCATAGATCTGTGGTCCAAAATTTGTAACTCAAATGATTTTAAGTCAGTGACTTAATGTAGTAGTAAATGAAGAAGAAATGGTAGTAGGAGTAGTAGTAAATGAATAAGCAGTAGTGGTAGTAGGAGTAGTAGTAGAATAAGAATGAGAAGTAGAAATAGTGATGTAAATAATTGTAACAGTAGTAAAAGATGAAGAAACAGCAGTGTAAGTAGTAGCAGTATTAGTAGCCGTTGTATAAGAAATAGCAGTAAGAGTCATTGCAGTACTAATAATAGTAATATTACATGCCCTCTTCAGTATGTTATTAGTTATTTTGGTGTTTTTGAGAATTATTTTGCCTATTACCAACTATATGAGTGTTTGATGAATGCCGTTTTTTAATCATTTTAAATAGTCATAATCATTCATCTTGTTTATCCTTTGTATTTGTGTGTGTATATGTGTGTTCAGCCATCAGTACAGAGGTCAGATATGATCAGTCTGAAGTCCCGCATGCCCAACTACGGCCTGCAGCGCTACCAGTGGCTCACACACGCCTGGAACTCCTTTCAGACTGAGGTGAGGATGCAGTAATGCAATGTATAAATGTCCCATACAGGTAAAGACCAGTTTAAGGCATAATTTTATTTAACTTGTAGTCTTGGGACTATTTTGTTTTTTGTTTTTTTCTTGATACCATTGCATACGTTTACATCTGGAGGGAGTTTCATGCTTTTCTCCTTTATGAATTTGTCCTGCTTTTCAGTTTAAATGCTGCGGTGTGATCTATTTCACCGATTGGTTAGAGATGACAGAGATGGAGTGGCCACCTGACTCCTGCTGCTCCAATCAGTATGCAGGCTGCGCTCGTCACGCCCACTACACTGACCTGAGCGACCTCTACCAGGAGGTAAGCCTGGGCGCCAGCCAACGGTTGTTTAGAAGAACGATTGCTTCAAGTGGGCCGAACCGTAGCCTGGGGTAATTAGAGAGTGCTCAATAGCCTCGGGCTCTGAAAGCTCTTTTTAAAGACGAGCCTCAGACGCCGAAGTCTTTTGTGGAAGGTGATTGTAATGCAGCAGGACTCTATAATGAGAGATAAAGAATTCTTTGACTTGACAGATAAGAGGGTCAGATGAGAAGAGGCTGAGATTGACTCTCCAAGTTGTTTGCGAAGTGAATAGAGGTTTGAAGACGTATATTACGCTTACTAGACAGCCTGAATTGTCTTTCACATCAGGTTCAAGATCAGTTCCCAAATATTTTTCATGCTCAGAAAGAAAACCAGTCTGCATTCAGGTCGCGTTCAGCATCTCAGGCTGGATACATTTTTTGCTTGTCTAGGAAGAACTTGACTTATAGCTATTAGACTAATCCTGAAAAGGAACCTCAGTACTGGTTGAAGAAGGTAGTGTAAAGTCTATTATCACTAATAAACCTCTGAGATGCTGATCAAAAGCACCCTTTGGTGCATAAATATGTTAAAAACAGGATTTGAAGGTGAGCGTGAAGGACATGAAGATGAATTTAAATAATATTAATGAATAATTTCATGATGAGCTGATGTCAGGTTTCCCTGGGTGACTTGGTTTTCCATCGCTCCAAAGTCAGTCCAAATGAGCTCAGCGCGAGATCCTGTTTATTACGCTGCCTAAACACTGGACTGTTGTGAAGTGCAGTTTAGGAACACATTGCTTATAATCCACACCTAATATTTAATGTTAGAAATCCTGAATGATGTCAGTCTCGGCAAAGACATAAAGATATTCTAAGGGGCGTTCAGGTCAAACTGGGACTTTTGATTTCACAGAATAAAAGAACACAATTATGAGAGTAAAAACACCCATTATTATACACTAACGCACTTATCCCAGTGTTTTACTAGTGCTTAAATTTCTTTAGCTTAGTGCCTTTTAAAAGTGCTTAAAGGGTAAAAAGTTTTCTCAGTACGCTGGAGCCACAATCAGACAAACTGCTTCACGCATCCCAGGAACTCCTTTAATGGCCCAAGATGCGTAAATGGCTGGGAGTGAGATCAGGACTGTACAGGTGAAGGGGCAAGAACTCCCGGCCAAGTTCCTGTAATGTGCAAGTGGTGTTGGCGAATGATTGTGTGTACAGACAGATTTCCCTCGTCTCCAAGTTGGGGGACAAGTTTTCCGTTGAAGGATCAGGCGGTTTGCTCATCTACATTTGGCTCCAAGGGAACTCGACCGGGATCATCATTCACAGATTTATGGGCTTCAAATGTTTTACTGCGGTTAAGAGTCTCATCAGTGTACTGTATCTGACGTCTTCTATAACTGTCAACATAGTCATCAATTTCAACCTGTTTACACTCTCATGATTATTTTTTAAAGATAAGAAATTTCCCTTTATTTTCATATGAACTATTTTGAAATCCCTTGAAACATGCGAGAAGAACCTTGCGTCCTGAAAGAACTAGTTTTCACACCAGTAATGTTGGTCAGCTTGCAGTTTGAGAGCCGAAAGCGATGATCATCCTTGCTTGGTTTACTCTATTTTACTCATTTGTTCGTTTCAGTACGTTTTGAGTCGTTAAAGTTCCTCTGCAGTTTTTTTTGTCTTTAGGATTCCCTAACTTTCCAAGAAACCATTAAGGATCCCTTGGTTCTGGAGGACTTTTTAATTCAACTGAGAAACAAGCTTACACGCTTGACAAAAATGTCAAGGTTTATTTTGCCTTGGTTGGCAGCAGTCATGTACGGAGAGAATTATGTCAGGCTGGAGCTGCATTTGGATTGAGAGCGGTGCTGTGGGCTTGGTCAGGACGGCCTCAGACATAGTGTACTGTACTGGTCACATTCGAAACTCCCCTCCATTATGATGCTCTAGCACACACACACACACACACACACACACACTTTACAAAGCACATTTGTTCTATCAGGAAATACTAACAGACCCCATACACAAAATCACTTGTATCAAAAAGACATAGTTACAGTTGACCCCAAAAGTAATGGCACCCTTTATGGAGGTGACCAAAAAAAACATGTTTGAAAGGAATAAAATGCAGGGAATTACATTTTGAGCTGGAATATATTATAAACCAGCCTCTTTTCCTTAGGTAGTGTAGTTTCCCTTTTGCAAAACTATTTTTCAATTAGTAGAAATCATCTTCAGTAGTTCGAAAAAGAGGAATAAATGATGTAAAAAATCTTTGACTCTTGTGGATGTATCAGTATTAAAACAATAAAAAAATATTCTTTAAGGGTGCCAAAACCTTGCCACTTACGGTTTTTGAAAGAAAATAGAATTATTAAAAACATTTTAACATTTCTTGAAATGGTTTAACATTATTTAGATAGATACTCTAGCTAGATAGATAAATAGATATTTTATTCATCCTGAAGAAAAAATCCAGAATCCCATTAGGGGTGTTAATAATTTTGCATCATAAAACTTTGAGAGGAAATCTATATTAATTAATCTTTTCTTTAAATAGCTCTTGTGACAATGACTTTTGTAGAGGATGTATATATTCCTCTAATTATATTAGTATAGGGTAAAATTTATTATTTGTATTCAATACAGCTGACTGGTGGCTTCTAACCAGTCAGCCAGTCAAAAACAGATATTCCCTCCATCTTTTTTCTTTATCTTTCTGTATTTTTCTCCTTCTGCTATAAGAAGGTATGTCAGGCGTAAAGCACAAATCTCTCACTCCCAGGAAATAATGTACCTACCTTTCCACATTGCTCCATCTGCATAGGAAATATCACTCACACACACACACACACACACACACACACACACGCGCGCACGCACACACACACACACACACCGGATGAGTGCTGCATTTCTCACATATTACCGTGGCAGCTGCTGTGCTGACAGGCGTAAGAAGTGTGTGCTGTTTCTGGACAGAGCAGCAAACAAGATTAAGCGAAGGCTTTGCATGGGTTTAGATGCTGATTGTTTTTGTATGAATTTTCCTAAAGATGCTGTTTAAAATAATTTTTGCAGGACATAAAGGAACTACACAATGTAGTTTATTCATTCATTCACTCATTTTCTATACCGCTTAATCCTGTGTTCAGGGTCGCGGGGGACCTGGAGCCTATCCCAGGAGACTTCGGGCACTAGGCGGGGTACACCCTGGACAGGGTGCCAATCCATCGCAGACAATGTAGTTTAATGATCTAAAATTCATATTATCAAAGTTGATCTTATTATAATCTCTTCCTTTTTAAGCCTTTTGTTTACATTTTTCTGGCTCTGCCCTAAACAGCTGGAACAGCTCTTTAGTTCCGCCACTTTATCCTAAACTTTTATGTTTATGAGATCCCGAGTTAGAGTTACATGACCTTTCTTTGCTTACATTCTCACGTTCTCACACTCAAGTGAAAATTTCTAATCATTCAAACTTTTAATAATTCTTTAGGCTAAATAAATAAAGGTTTAAAAGCTTAACATTTAAAATGATTTATTTATTTACTTAAAACTCGTGGACTCCATATGCTTATTACATAGTGTATACAACAATTTACATCCATGCAGTGCTTTGAATCAGTATTTGAATTCTAAATTATATTAACACAGGATTCAAAGGGGGTTGAATACTTATGCAAGATACTGTAAGTGATGAAGTGTGCTGTATACAAAAGAACGGCATTTAGGAATAAGCTCACAGAGTCTAAGTAATAATCAAAACATATTCAAGTATAATAAAAAAATTGCTGGTACAAATTTACTTGACCAACAGGCATCCCTGTTAAGGCTACAAGGCTACTTTTATACCTGTGTACCTACATATATATACCTCACATCAGAGGTGGAAAGTAACGAATTACATTTACTCGCGTTACTGTAATTGAGTAGTTTTTTTGTGTATTTCTACTTTTT
>JAQQZS010000004.1:7168874-7181244 GCA_030068045.1 Platyallabes tihoni | reverse complement strand
AAGATTACCTGCTATGTCCGGTGCTCTGGCTCCCGGGATACGCCTAACCACTGCCGCTGGCGCCCCTAAAGGTCTAGGGCCCTAATGCCTGACTATCTCCGCCTGCAGCACCCAGACTTTCCGCTACGGGAAAAACACTGCTCTCACGCTCTCTAACCCTGTCTAAAGTCTGGATGCGGATGTCACAGAAAACACATGCAGTACTACCTCTGCATATGGACGCCCTGTCTCACAAATTTTTGCCTTAAGAAAAAAAAATTAAACTAAACAAGTTTACATATTTTTGTGTTTTGTTTTTTTTTTTGCATTTTGAGCAAGATTTAGTAAGACATGGGTCCCAAAAATGTTATCAAGGACAGTAGCAAGAAGAAAAGGGAGCTACTTTCAGTTTCCTTTTTAAAAACAGACGGTGCCAAGATGATTCATAAATTAAGGTTAGGAGAGATTTAATATCTATTTATTTCATATTTTACTTTATTTACATGTCTTTTTTAAATGTTTTGAAGAAAAAATTTATATAGTGTTGGAAATTGCTAATGTTGATAATATTTTTGGGTGTCTGAATGGATCATTTGCATTTACATTATTTTCATTGGGAAAATGGGTTTCGCAATAAGAAGTTTAACCTTAAGAACTCAATTGAAATTAAATTGAAATCAAATGAATTAAATTCGTATGCTGTGGTACCGCTATACATGATTTTTAAGATTATTAAAGAACCAGAGGAAGAAAAGTTTGAGGCAAGTGTGCGATATTTTAGATATGGATGATGCTAGTGCCTGTTCGCTTCCGTGACTACTTGTTATTAGCCAAGTTAGCTTGTGAAGGAGGATACGTCTGACAGAAAAAAAGTGAAGGGGGACACTTCAGATGGGAACTTAGGGAAAAAAAGTCTGATTTTCGTAGGTATGGGCTTTAATTACCTTTCCGTAGCTCAATAATTACCACGCTTTGTGTTAGCCTTGCTTTATTTTAGCATTAGCATTGCTAACACACATCCTTCTTCCAGTGTAGTGCTTTTCTGAGAAGCAGGATTTTTCTTTTTTTTTTTTTTTTTTAAGGTGTCATTTTTTTAAATGCTGCAGTTTGGAAACATAGAATGTGCTGGAATTTCTTGGCCTTGCTCTTACCATACCTGGGAAATGTGCTTGGCCTGGAGGAGTGAAAGTATTTTATTATCCGGACCACAATCTTCCTTTTAAGACCTGCATAAATGAAATATCACAGACATGAAACAGGACATTTTTATTTGAGCCAGAGAAATATGTGTGTGTGTGTGTGTGTGTGTGAGAAATAAGCAGAAATTTGGATGACATGGTGACTCAGACGAGAGCAGTGTTCCGTTCTTTCATTCTTGTTGTTTCCTTTCGACGAGCAACGTGAAGGATTTGGTTTATAAGGGCGCGAGACATGAAGACAAGCTTACAAAAGATTTACTGTTTCCTCTCATGTTGTCGTCAACCCACAATCCTCGCCGGACCATCCTCCTATTCATGGCTGGTGTGTGTGTGTGTGTGTGTGTGTGTGTGTGTGTGAGAGAGAGAGAGAGAAAGAGAGAGACAAAGAAATTTCCCAATACTTATCATTAATCTGTTTTTGTGTGTGTGTGTGTGTGTGTGTGTGTGTGTGTAGGTTTTCAAGTCTAGTCAGTGCACCTTTGTTTGACAGTGTGTGTAGAAGGACAAAAAATTCCTGATGTGTAGTTGTGGCCTGACACACACCACCCTCCCTTCCCCTGTCTCTTCCTGCAGTGTATCTGCATACAGTAAAACAAATCAGTCCAGGAAATAAAAGCATTAACCTTTCACCCTGAAGTAAAAATAGCACCGGAAACACTGGACAGCTGCAGCATGTACAAATCCTGCTTCGACTACCTCATATTTCGATTACATAATTGCTTAATTCTAAGGGTCTCATATTGTACATCCTCCACAACCCAAAAAAAAAAAAAAAAAAAACCTTAATTACCTCCTTGCCCTGCGATGGATTGGCACCCTGTCCAGGGTGTACCCTGCCTTATGCCCGAAACCCTCCTGGGATAGGCTCCAGGCCCCCCGCGACCCTGATCACAGGATAAAGCGGTATAGAAGATGAATGAATGAATGAATGAATAATTACCTCCTCTCAGATGGAAAATATGGCAATCTGGACCACAGTGTTGAATCGCTGTTGTTAGTGTGTATGCGTGCACTCTTGCTGAACGAAACACACTTCTTTACACTGTCATGTTCTTGCATTGTGTTGAATGGTGCATGCTACAGTATTTCCCAGGAATTTAGCTACTTTTAGACATGTGCTATTTGCATTTAAATTATTGGCAATATTATTTCTAAGAGAGGCGTTCAAGTCAAACTGGGACTCATGAATGAAGTTATAAAAGCAACTGACATTTACAGGAAACTTCGAGCACAGTATGGTGATCAGACACTTTTCAATGGTGCACATGTTTTAAAGAAGGCCATACTGTAAATATCTTCAGTGACGATATGGCTGAGGTGGCTCATAGCCCACTGCAGTTGTTCCTGTGAATATTCAACAAATAGAACACCTGATCCTGAAAAAACTGACAAATAACGTGTCTTCGCATCTGTCTGTGGGAACTGTACACACTCACCAACACCACATAACACATCCACATACAGTCCTGAGCTTGCTTCAAGCCATTTCCACATTAAAGGAGTTCCTGGAGGGCCAGGGTTTCAGAGATTAAGCAGTCCTGAGATTCCAATCAGTGTACTGAGAAAATGTTTTACCTTGATGGTATCCAAGCACTAGTGAAACACTGGAATAAGTGAATTAATGTAGATCTATAGAGAAATAATTAGTTTTTACTCTTATAACTGTGTTCTTTTATTTTGCACAATCCAAAGTCCCAATTTGACTTGAACCCCCCTCTTATAACCTCGACTACCTGTTGTTATCTAGCTTGATGATGAACTTTACCAGTTGTTAGTATAATGTTATAATGTTATTTGAAAATTGCTAAAATATCGTACTTTCCCTAAATCTTCAAAAAAATCAAGTTTTTAATTTAACTATCCAGATAGTTAAATTTTTTGGTTTCTATCCAGAAACTTTAACTATCATTAACATGTCATTTTTCCGCTTTTGAGGTAATGAGATGCTTTTAAGCTCGCTGCGTTTGTAAAGAGTCATTGTTTGAGTTCCCGTAACCTTGCCATCAGCTTAAACCAGTCTGTCCATTCTTCTCTTATCTCACATTTTAACAAAGCGATTCTGAAGGTTTACCCCATTCTATGTAAACCCTAGAGACTGTTAACTGTTGTTTTAGCAATGTCAAAAACAGGGGTCCTGGAGGGCCAATGCCACATATAAGTTTGGTGATGTTTGTATTCAAACACAGCTGCATCAACTAATCTTTTAATTGCAAGGTTACTTGGTGTGTTTAAGTGTTGGTGAACTACAAACTGTGCAGAACTAGATCTGAACACCCCTACTAGTCAAACTAGTCGAGTTACTTTGGCACTAACAACTATGCCACATTGAATGATTTGCATTGCATGATTGACATTCAGCAGTATAATTGGTTTGGGCTGGCCGTCACACAGAGTTGCCAACCCTTGTCTTACCTCTATATGAGAGTTATGTGAGCTACAGGGGATTTTGATTGATGAGTATATTATGGTAAGCCATGTTGGAGGGACATATTTACGGAGTGGTCTGATCACCTGTTTGCCATCATCAAAGTGGGACAGATTCTCATGAGGCTAGTGTGATACATAGCGTGGGGATATTTTGAAGTAAAAGACTGAAGGTGAAAGTAAAAAGAAAAAAAAAAGCACAAGTCAACATTCAACAATAACAAAATGTTCCCCTCTATCAGCTGTTCCCATTGGAGTCACCAGAGCAGAGGATCGAGTCTGCATCATCTTAGTAGTTTGGCATGGACACTGTTCCTCGATGTTCATTCTCTATTTATCCAGGTTTGAGACCAGCAATGACGGTGTACCAAAGTTTGGTTCCCAGATGGGTTATCAAACCCAGTGATGACTCTGAAAGCTCCAGAAGCTAGCTACGAGCCCACCAGGGTAGCGCAGGTCAGAACAAAAATCAACTGATTAAATCCTGGTGTAATCTAAGAATTCTAAGAAAAATTATTTAAGATAGCAATGTTTAAAGAGCTCTTAGTATAATAATCAATCATGGTTCAGAAAATAGACATAGTCTATATTATATTGTCTTATAATAACAGAATAAAACAGAATAAAGAAATAGTAATAAATAATAGTAAGTAGTAAATAATAAAAATGTGTCTTCCAAGAAAGATGTGTTGCTAGCCTACTGAATGTGCTGCACTTTTTAATGCTGTACAGGGAATAAGTGATGTTACAAAAACCTCTGCAAAGAAATAAATATTGCAAAGTTACAGTTAGAGTAGGGTCATAATAGTTATTTCCTTTGATGTTGTTCATGACTGTATCAGTGTTCCTGTTATGTTTAAAATCTTTTTTTTATTTCTTTCATTTTTGTGAAGCTGCTTTGAGACAATGACCATTGTTAAAAGCGCTATTTAAATAAAAGTGAATTTAATTGAATTGAAAAAATGGTGATTCTAGTATTAAGATGTTGCATTCTTTTCATAATGTTTATTTTTGTTGCATTCTCTCTGGCTCAAAGATTTCAATATCTCAACCCAGAGTGCATTCTGACCTCTTAAATAGAAGAGTATACATACTTTGCTTTCTGAAAAATGTTACTGTGCAAGTTTGGTCAAGTTCCCATAACTGGTTTAAGAGGAGTTGCAGATACTGTAGGAGACTTGGCCCTTGCACTTTTAAAAAATAAATTGCCATTTTTCCAGAAACAAACAAACTTATTAGAAAGTGATATACAGTAATTACTCATCATCATTGTTAAAAAATCTCCGGAAACCGAAGTACCCAGACGGGTAGAATATAATCCCCAAGCATGGGGAAAACATGCAAACTCCATGCACACAGACTCCATGGCAGGAATCGAACCCAGACCCTGTAAGTGTTCTGTGACGGTTTGGTCAAATTCCCATAAATGGTTTAAGATAGAGGAAAAGCGTGATTTTGACACGAATAGTGATGACGGATAGTGATCCCCATGAGTCACATACGCTTCACAGGCTGGCAACATTAAAAAGGTGCTCTTGTAGCCTACAGGTTTTTTTCGTCCCCTTGTACTAAACTCAAACAAGGTAAACATGCTTGCACTTTCCTTTTGCTCTACAGCTTACAGACTGAGTGGACTGCATAGACATGTGTTCAGTGTTACATTTAGTTCTCAAACCCAGGCTGAGATCCAAGTAGTTTTATCAAAGATTTAACAATGCTGGATGACACATTTTAAGAACAATTTGATGTCTAATGATGTTCAATAAAGTAATTCAGGAAGAAAATTTGGTCATATCACGCTGACTCGAAATTGGATTCAGATAAATAGTTTGCCATTATGGTAAGCGTGAAACCTATTACTTAATTAGGCACAGTAAGAAAAGCATTAGACTTCAAAGACATGCTGTGTTGAGGATGGTCCAGGTAGAGAGAGAGATGTAAAAGAGAAAAATGAGACACAATACAGTGTTGATTGTTATCTGTCTTTTACTGGAACAATGATTTATATCTATTTATTCTTAAACACTGCACCGGACTAAACAATTGCATTTATTATTATTATTATTATTATTATTTTTTTTTTTAGATTTTCAATGTATCGTATTGTCTATAACACAAGCGGGAACAAATACAAATGAATTTCAGAGCCATCATCGTTTGGGAAATTTCTGCTGATTCATGTTATTTCATTACCAGAACGTGACTCGAATGTCTCCTCGGTATTAAAAAAAAATAAATCCCTGGAACACCATGGCTATCTCCAAGATCACGTCCTCCTCGACCACATGCACCGCAGTTGTTCTTCACTTCCAAATTGTAAAGGGAAAACATAAGATACAGCTATACAGTCCATCATCCTGTAACTCAAGGACGTGAGCCTTCTGGGAAGAAGACGATAAAACAAGAAACTCAGATAAATATATATATTTACTACACCAAAGAACAGATTTACAACACGGGTGCACTAGCAAGTCTCTCATAGTTCTGTATTTCTTCTTCTTTTTCTTTTTTTAAATTCTCTTTTGTACAATTGAAATAACATTTATAATTTTAATTGACACCATCTGATTTTGAAAAATATGTCTTTTTGTGATTCTATCCCCTCCCCAGTCGATATCCCCTTTAATACAAAGAGTATCTTTACAAAAAGAGCTTTGTTGCATAAGTCACATGGTCAAGCAATGATAAATGTGAGTGTGTGTTTATACGGTTTAGGCTATTTTAACGACCCCTCTGAACACGGGAACATTCTTACCTCAGTGAAAAGTGCAGGAATAAAAGAATCTTTTTTTATATTATATGCAAATTTCTTGCTAATCGAGACAGAGACGGTGCATCGAGACATGACTAATACATCTCTCTGACTCAGAGCAGCCTTTATTCATACTTTCCCTTTGATATTCGACAGCGCGTGGGCGTGTTATGATTATAGCACTGAGAAAATAATCTGGTGTGAAGCCCACGATGTAGGACGCTGTCCTATTATAGGGTGTGAATTTATCACCACGTGTCTTTTATTCAGGGCTTGTGTTATGGCTAAGTCTTGTTTAATTAGAACCGGGTTCAGAAGGTGGAATTCGCTGCTCTGATGGTTCATTCGGGTGAGAAACGAAATGAAACATAAAAACACAATGGGGTATGGTGGCCTTGTTGGTCCATATGCCTTTTTTTTTTTTTTTTTTTTTTAAACATCATGCACAGTTTTGGGACACTGAAAATAAAAGAACATTTACAGTACATTCAGAACTTGATGGTAAGAATAAAATAAATAGTTCTTAGAAAGGGATAAGGGAATATCATGTGGCTTTGAAGAAACATTTTACTATCTTATACTTTATGAGTCTCACTGCTATTTCACTAATCCTTTTTTTTAATTATTATTATTTTTAAATACATGATCAGTGATCCATAACCTTTGTTTTTTAGGCCAGATCTCAAGATAGGACTAACTTGTGTCCTCTAAATTGTCAGGGAAAAGAGACTGAAAAAGTAAATTTCAGTGCTAGCAAATCAAATATACACACATCAGGGGTAAAAAAAGAAAAAGGAAAAAAGTAAAAGCCTTATTGCTCATGCCAAATTTGAAAGGACATAGAGTCACGAATGCAGAACATGCAAAAAAGATTTTAAAAACGCTCGCACGCGCAATATCGCACAATCACACGCACATCGTACAACCTTAAAAACCTTGATTTTTCTTGTAATGTCAAATATCAAAAGGAGCTCTGTGTTTTAGTAGATATCTTTAAAAGTACGGCAAATAGCCTAGGACACCCGGTACCTACAGAAGACCCCTCCCACCCCAAGAAAAGAAAAAAAGAGAAAAATATGCACTGAATTTCTGTTGTATCCTCTACTTCACTTCGTTTTGTCCACTACCAAGTTTAAGACAACAAACGTAAAGACACACAATACTTAAAAATTTGTAACAAGCTGGGAAATTATGATCATTATCTATGGTCCCTCTTTGTGGATAAAAGAGTGATAACCCCAGTGCTTGGCAGCATTGGCCCAGCCGGCTCTCGTGTCCAAGCGCAAAGAAGAAGGGCTGAAATAAAGGGTTCTGGTCATGGCGTTGGTCTCTGCAGTGGTTCCTCCTATCCACCAGAGGGTGCTCTCTCTCTCTCTCTTTCTCTCTCTCAAATCCCCTCTTCATCCAGCGTCCACTCGTTAAATGAGAGAGGGAAAAATAACCAGCAAGGTGTTTGCTCTTAATGTAGGTCTATAGAGCCGATACACGGACAATGTTGCTCCGCAAGAAGTCAGGAGAACTGGTCGAGTCTCCGCCCTCTGGCGTGGTGACAGGCGGAGTTGGCATGCTGATGACCGCCGCTGTGATGTAGGGCTGCTCCGAGTTTAACGGTACTGTCTCCTCGAACTTAGCGTTCAGACTGGAACGGCTGCAGAGACAGAACGACAGTGTTATTGGTGTTATTGCATCATAAAATAGAAGAGCCTATGAGGATCGGGCTCCCGCATAAAATTGTATTCAATCAGTCTAGAGTTTTAGATTAGAGTACATCTGCCCTCTTTCCGTATGTTTTTCTGTTGCATTTATTTTGACATTTTAAAGGAAAGGTTACCACAGAGAGAGAGAGAGAGAGAGAGAGAGAGAGAGAGACTCCCAGCTGTCGAGTGGACCACACAGGCGAGGTAGTGGGTGCCGCAGCTGGAGCGGGGCTGGATTCCAGCAGCATGAGTCAACGTGGAAACACTGCTCCCACTCCTAAATACCACACACTCCTTTCACAAGGCTAAATAACAATAACACACTGTTTAGCATAGCATGGTGGCAATCACTGTAGCCGAACCCTGTGTCCGGACAAACAGTATTTGACCGGACGTTCTTGAGCTGATCCAGGGGCTTATATATAAAATGCTAAAACCCTTCACTTAAGTCAGGAATGAAACACAAGTGTCATGTTCTGTGATGGGAAAATAATCAACAATGGAATTTCCATAACCACTCCAAAGTGTCCCAAAGTATTTCCTTTAATGGACTTCCACTGGTATCGCTAATGTGTGTGTTATGCTAACATGTTAGTAAGTAAGTAAGTTTAACATGGATGTTATGCTTAGATCATAATGGTTGAAGGAATGCATGCTTTCATATTGTAGTGCAGCGATGAAATAAATCAGATTTTTTCCAGATTGCATTTTTTTTTTTGAAAACATGGATGCTCAATGTTAATTATTTCAACTCTAGCAAAAAAAAGGATGGAAATAAAACATAAGCTAACCTTTCCTTCCATAACTATGCTAATATTGGACTGACTGTTGCTAATCAAACTTAACGTGAGTTATATAATAGTGGCGATGAGAGTGGCGTAATAGTAAAGTGCTCGCCCTATCATCCAGAGATTTGAATCCCGGGTGATGCTGTAACCTCTCGCTGCCGGGGACCCGGAGAGAGCTGATTAGCCGAGGCACTCTAGCGCTCTTACATCTAAGCCAATTATGGACGCTTGTGAGCTGACGCAAGTGGAACGAGTGGATAGCAGTGGGTGCATGAGCGAGCAGTTCAAAAGAGGCAGTCTGCAGTGTCACGTGGCTTTGAGGGAAACACATGATAGTCTTCGGCAACCTCTGACTGGTAGTTGATGGAGGACAGTGCCTTAATGAAGGGTGGGTATTGGTTAAGACTAAATTAGGGATAAAATAGGAAAAAATCCCAAGAAAAACAACGATATAACAACATATTCTCTCTCTCTCTCTCTCTCTCTCTCTCTCCAATCCCCTTCTCATCCAGCATCCACTCGTCTATTGTAATAAATATAACCAATGAAAGGTAAAGTAATGTAATTAATTACAAAAAAAGAGCTGATTTGAGCTGAATGGCATTCCAAATTTGTTAAACATTCTATATTTTGTCAGCTTGTTGGCATAATGTGTCACACAGCTATCACTATGGTTACAGTGAGCCATGAAATTAGCTTTTTCATGTCAATGTGGTGTTTACGCTTTATTGAACTTTTTTTCTAGTTCTAAAAAAAAAAAAAGAAAAAATATTAATAAAGTGTCATCATCTATTCTGGAAGTGAGAGTGGTTGACGTGAACCAATTTGTTGTACCCTGACTACACAGGCACAAACACTGGATATCATTAATAAAAAGTACAGCTATACAGTAGTAGGTCAGACTAAGTAAGTAAGTTGCCAAAACACAGGTTTAGCTGCTCAAACTGGATGAACATCTTTAATAGATCACAAGAGCTTATTAGTACTTAAAAAACACAAACACACACACCTGCGTAAAACAATATTGAATTTTGAAATGGAATTTTTCAATATGGAATTTTGAAAGCCACTCAGGCATGTATTGATGAATGTAATTTAAGTAATAAGATGGGAATTAACTTATATAAAATATAATAAACTACACCAGTGTGACCCGCCTGTCCTGTGATTTATCAGCTGGAGTTTTTCTCTGACTCATCTCCATTTAGGTAATTATGTTGACCTCAGCAACTCTGCGGCGTTAAGGTCACATCCGACAAGCTCATCATGTAGGTTTGGCATAATGTAAAAATTACACTGTTTACGAGGGTGAGTCAAAATTTTTCCGTACTCTGGCTGTAGAATGCATTTCAGTTATCTATAAATAAAAATGCTTCCTTTTCTGACACAATCATCTTGCTTTTTAATAGACTTTGCCTGTCTGTCAACAAACTTTCATATTCCTATATTAAAAAATGTTTTAGGCTGAGGTGTGAGCCATGAATGCACGGCTGTCTTCAGTTCTTCATCAGAAGTGAATCTTCGTCTTCGTAGGACTGCTTTCAGGGGACCAAACTGGTAAAAGTCCGATGGAGCACGATCAGGACTATGGGGAGGACGCTTTAACAAGAAAAAACAACACCCTTGGATAGCAATCCTCTGCATCTAACTGTAATGAGAGCACTGTTTACTGATATTTTGATATTTTTACTGATAATGTTCCAATAATGGCCCTTGAGAATCCCAGAAAACTCTAAGCATCAATTTTCCAGCTGATGGTTGACTTTTTAACTTTTTTTTTGGTTGGCGATCGAGGACGTTTTTGTTCCATACTCTGCCGTTTACTCTAAGGCTCGTAGTGATGATTCCATATCCCATCACCAATATTCATTCTTATTAAGAAATTTTCACTTTCCTGTAAAAGTATAAATTTTTTTTGTTTGTTTGCAGATATCCCAACACTTTCTCTATACTGGGCACAAATTCTCTGAATCTCTAAATCGGAACCAGGTACACAATCAGACCACAAAAAATAAATCACTGCACACTGCTCTTCTTTTGTGCACATCACAAGTGGGAAAGTGCTAATAAGATGCTGACGAGGCCAACAAAACCTTTCATATAACCAGAGTGCGGATAATTTTCGACTCGCCCTCGCACTTTCAGTTCGCGTACACGTACCTGTTGCTGATTGGCCTCTCTCTGATCTGGATGGTGCTGAGCTCCTGGACGCTGCCTCGGCGGCTGGCAGTCATGTTAGATTTGGGCACGTTGAAGCTCTTGCGCTTGTTGCGGCGGGAGCAGCAGGTCAGGCCATGAGGAGAGGACGAGAGGGATGAGGAGCGTGAGGTGGACGGTTTCACCATGGACACCTCCATGCAACTCGTCTCGTATGTGTTCTCATCTACAAACTCGTGATTCTGTCAGAAGAAAGAAAAAGGGTAAAACATTTTTTTCTCTGCATTTTTTATATACTTTCTATACACAGGGGAAATTTGCTTTTGCTTTAATTGAATATAGCAATTTTAAAAATCCCATTCATACGCGGTCCTCAAAGAACTCTCTCACTGTTACATTTGGTGTACTTTCAAAGCTTAAACATGTAAATGCAATCCTTGCATTGTGGCCATGAATTCTGTCATGACCAGTACTGTGTGAGAGAGTGCTTCTGAGTGTGCTTTTTGCGCCATGGGACGCATGTCATTATCCAAGCTCATTCAGCTTGTTCGGAGATGTGCATTCCAGCTGACAGACTCATTTTCAGATGCTACTTACAGTACACAGTTCACCTCCTGGGTCATTATCTCTCTCTCAAAAAAAAAAAAAAAAAACAGCATCCTGCATTCAAGGAACGACAGTTTTTGAGTTGTATAAGGAGAGCTCTGTTGATGGACATAATTTTCCATGCTGCGCAGTCTTAGTTTCAGAATCAAGGATTTCAGCCTTCGCCCACACAAGTGCATTTTACAAACTGGTACTTAAGTAGTGTAATATGATACCATAGCTTTATCTTGCATCTAGCAATCTTCTGGTGATAAAATTGAACCTCAAGATCGCTGGTACTTTTATATTTATTGATGTTTAACAACTCCAATTAAGAATTAGCCATAATGTAAGCTAAAGGTAGTTGACCTGAAATTCAAAATGTAAACAAAAACAGCCCCATTTTCCATCCATCCATCCATCCATCCATCCATCATGACTCCAACCAAGATGAAGCGATTACATTAGATGTTACTGGTTCACTCTATATAAAGAAGAACGGAGTCTGTTAGAAGCTCATACATTATATTCCAGAAGGCTATTCCTTAGTTATTAGGTAGTTTCTTCTCAGAGGTGGAAGATGGACATTTAACTTGTTACTCAAGTACATTTTTTTTTAAGTATCTGCACTTGAGTAGTTTTAGTAGAAGATACTTTTTACTTTTATCACAAATCTTCTTCTTTGTCTTTCGGCTGTTCCCTTTCAGGGGTCGCCACAGTGAATCATCTGCCTCCATCTAACTCTATCCTCTGCATCCTCTTCTCTCACACCAACTAACTTCATGTCCT
>JAQQZS010000004.1:7093970-7106400 GCA_030068045.1 Platyallabes tihoni | reverse complement strand
AGTAAATTTTTAATGAGCTACTTTTTACTTTTACTTGAGTAGATTTTTATAAGAGTAACTTTACTTGTACTTCAGTAGAAGTTCACTAAAGTAACAGTACTTTTACTTGAGTAAAAAATTTTATTACTCTTTCCACCTCTGCATAAATATAATTTTGTGTTTTTACACATATCCATATATACACTAATTACCCATAACATTAACATGGATTATCAATTATATACCAGTAAACTGGTGACAGGATAACGGGCATTCAAGACTTATTTATGCCTGTGGGAAGCAAAGGCCAGCCCAGTCTGATCCCATAGAAAAGCCAATATAGCACAAATTGCTAAAAAAAGTGTTAATCCTGCCTATGATATAAAGGTATCAGGACACTCAGTGCATCACACTGTGTACAGGGCTTAGCAGGCAAAGAGTTCAAGGTTGTTGTCCTGGCCTCAAAGTTCCCCAGATCTCAATCTGATCAAGAATCCATGGGATGTGCTGGGCAAACAAAACAAGTCTGCTAAACTTACAGCTCTGAAAGGGTCTGCTCTCGACATCCTGGTGCCAGACACCACTGCACACTATTAGAGGTCTTGTGGAGTCCTGCCTCAAGGGGTCAGAGCTATTTTGGTTGCACAAGTGGAACCTACGCAATATTTAACTTAATGTTATGGCTGATCATTGTATATCATACACTCAGTAATATACAGTATGTATAAAATAAAAAAATTATTATACAATATAAACAAGCAAAGGTGAAAAAAAGAAGTATCAACCAGCACATCTTGTCATAAACCAACCTTGGAAGCGTTTCTCTCTTTGCCTCGTGAAACAAACGGCATACGCTTTCAAGACTCTCCAAGATAATTAGTTTCAAATGCTTCTTAATTGTTTCATTAAAGCAAACAAACAGATTTCCATTCAAGTGTCTTGATTCTAACTTTTAATTTCTATACTCTCCAAATACCCTCTTTCATTATAGTTATTCAGACGTAATGAACCAGGATTTAATAGTAATCGTATGCAGTCCAGTGAGAAGCCAGTTTGTGGAAACTAGAGACAAATCTCCATGTACAAAATGCACAATCTGTATTATTATATTTTAGCTGGAGCATCAACATACACACTTATGGTGAGTGCTGAGACCTGTGTATATTTGTTGAATAAATAGTAAAATATGGGACATTTAATGTAAGATGAAGGAATGGGGTGGGGTCTCCAAGACCTTGTGTGGGACAAAAGTAGTATGTTCCTGATGCTTCTAATGCAGACGTGCTAATGATGCTAAACAAGTAAAACTATTTTATTGAAAAGAAAAAAAAAACATTGCACAAGTCAGGTGTTTTATTGCATTTTATTGTAGATACCGCAGTCTTACTCACTTAGTGTCTGTTGGCTCATATTTCTGAAGCTTGTGAATTCATATATCCAAATCCACCTAGCACAAAAGAAAAAAATATCCACTAACAGAAACACACGTGTCTTTCATGTCCCATGTAATTCTCCCTTTATTGAACTGCCTTTTTCACCAAGGGAACTTTATTCGCATTCATTCTGACTGCTGTTTTTATCTGAAAAAAAAAAAGCAGAAAGTGAGGTTTTCAGGTATCTCTAGAGCAATGGGTTGAAAGACTAAATATTTTCTCATCTACTGATGTTCCATTGCTTTGCAACTGGACTGTCTGATGTTCCAAGCAGAGGGGCTCAGAGGTTAACACTGTCGCCTCACACCTTACAACTCCTCTGTATACTCTGGTACACAGAGGAGTTCATGGTCGACTTATTGATTGCAAGGGGACCAGGTCCTGTGGCTGCAAAACAAGCCCACCACCCCTCGGGTATGAGGTGTTTCTGCACTGGGCATTAAACTGAGCGAAACAACTCCACTCTGGACTCATCCGTCCATAGGACATTGTTCCAGAAGGTTTGTGGTTTTTTAGATAAACTTCTGCAAACTTCAGGCGTACTTCCATGGTCTTTCTAGCCAGAAGAGGTTTCTCCTGGCAACCCTTCCAATCAAACCATACTTGTTCAGTCTTCTTCTAATTGTGCTTTCATGGACTGTAAAGTTTAACATGCTCAGTGAGGCCTATAGTGACTGAGGTGTAGCTTTTTGTATTTCTATGAGCATTGCTGGGTCTGATCTTGGGGTGGATATGCTGGGACATCAACTCCAAATAGTTTGGAAATAGTTTTATAACTCATTCCAGATTGATGTGCAGCAACAATTGCCTCTCTAAGGCCATTGATTGTGTATTTCCCTTTTATCATTGCGTTAAAACTGCTGCTTTTATAGAGGTCTGCACACCTGCTGATGATCAATTAATCAAGGGCTGATGATTAGCAGCTCCTCCTGTGGAAGCAATAAGGGGGCACTTACTCGTGCCTGCATGTATTGATTTTATTTTATTATGTATTTGTTAACACATAATGTCATGGCGAAAAAAAGTTATATGCATATATAATACATTTGATTTATAATGCACTTTATATTTGAAGTAATTTGACCCAAAATATGTTGCTGGTTATCTTTGTATAATACCCACTACGATCAGATGATTTTTATATTGTTTTTTTCACAAAAACATAGAATTAATAGATGGTGTGCTAACTTTTGAACATGACTGTATCTACAGTTGCTGAGGTACTGCAAATATTTTTGTATACCTTTTTGTCACATATACACCATAGGTAGTTGGTGTAGCTAATAAAGTGGCCTTGTACTGTATATTATGATAGTATTTTTCATAAGGTGGAATATAAGTGCATATATAATGTATGTTTCCTTCATTCACTTTCACTCTGTGTGCAACTCAATGCAACTGAAAGCCAAGTCCGAGTCTCTTTTTTTGAACATCTGAGGACATTTGAAGCAGGATGCAGCAACATGATTACGGGTCTCTCTCTCTCTCTGTGTGTGTGTGTGAGGGTTTCTGTCCATGAAAGGAAATATCAAATACAGTGACTTTCTGACAGTACACATCTGTGCATTCTGTGTGTGTGTATTAAAAAAAGTCCCTACTGTTTGTGTGGCTCTATTATTTTCACTCACCTAGTGTTGTCTGTAGATGCTTTTCTCACCCAGACAGCATTTGCTGCAGTGTTGATCGCAGTCATGTGCTCCCCGCAATAAACTCCATGAGTTCTATGTTTGATATGTTTTATCAGTTTACACAAATTGTAGGAAGATGTTGCAGTAGCTGCTTTTGATGTTTTTAATAAGTGCAGTTTGCAGTCTGCTTTGCTTTGATTGACATGTTTCATCACTGTTAATTACAGTGACTAGACAATAGATTTGCTTAACACAGTGCCATGTGCTATGGGTTGTCGGTATCTGTCAAATATTTATCAACTATGGTTTCTTCTGCTGCTTAGTGAATTGTATCGGTAAACATATTAAGGAATTTTTGAATGATTTTATCTTTTGAAGTTTGTATTTCATACAAGATTGTGAAAGCACATGAGTATATTCATCACCTCTGTTTAATGAATCCCACTGCAGTGACTTGTTGGTTTTGTGATGATATCTGTCTGATAACTACCATACCTATTTCAAAGCACAAACATATGGGATGTTCAAGTTAAACCGGGACTTTTGATTGTACAGAATAACCAAACACAGTTAGGAGAGTTAAAACTGGCTTTATTTCTCTATATCATCCCCTTCAAGACTAATACACTACAAAAGTACCAGTTTGACTTGAACACCCCTTAGGAAATAGGTATGGTACACTTATCCCAGCGATTCACTAGTGCTTGGATATCATAAAGGTAGAAAGTTTTCTCAGTGTGCCAGATCCTGCTTCATTTCTAAAACACTGGCCTCTCAGGAACTCCTGTAATGGCCCAAACAAGTGGAAAAGGACTGGAGCGAGGTCAGGATGTGGCAATAATTCCCAGCTGAGTTCCTGTAATGTTGTGTTCCACTTGCTGAATGTTCATGCGAGCAGATGCAGTGGGCTCCGAGCCACCTGGGCCAGATTGTCATTCAGGACGTACAGCCTTCTTTAAAATGTTTGCACCATTTAAATGTTTTACTGCAGCTAAGAGTCTCATCATCGTACTGTGCTTGTTTGCAGTCTTCTGTAACTATGAATTGGTTTTACACCTTTCACCATTCACGAGAAAAGTCCCGGTTTGACTTGAACGCCTTTTATATAAGGGACAAGTGGATCCAACAAGCATTTATTCCACTCTACACACATCAACCAGACTCACACTGTGTGCTGTATTGGCACTAAATCATTCTGCCCAGTTTGCTGCACCATAATAATCACCAGCCGGTTATAAGGACATTAATAAGGTATAATCCAATTAAAGAAAACCTCATTTACCACCCACAGCCAAGCGTTCTCAAGCACACACACAGGCACATACACATATGCAAAACATGCCTGAATGATCTGGGACTTTGTTTGTCTCCTTGAGCAGCTCATATGGACTCTGATTCTCTCTCTCTCTCTCTCTCTCTCTCTCACACACACACGCACACGCACACACACACACACACACACTCACTCACACATACATAGCCCTCCAGTTCCATTTCAAACTTGTCCACATGTCACTCGTATGATGGACATGTATGAGTTTATGTGTGTGATGTCTCGGGACAAACATCTGCCAATCATAATCATACAGAGGCATCAGCTTCTTCCTTGTGGCTCAGATTTATACGTTGTATAATATGTATATGTGTGTCTGGAGATGGAGTGTGTCGTCTGGGTTCCATCACGGTGATCTGCAATGGGCAATGGATGTTGACAGTTGCATCATACAGTATGGTTCTAAATTAGTCTGCAGACCACACACACACACACACACACACACACACACAAAATGCTAGTTTAATATCCCTCTAATCTCAAATTGCTTTAAAAATCTATTTCTACATACAGCAAAATACCATTAACGCACCACTGCGTCATCTCACACCATCAATCCTTATCCTGCATATTTCCGTTATGGAAATTCCAGCATTTGATGCTAAATTGTACGTGTTATTGCACTATTTTTCACAATTACACCCCCTTCAAGCGCAAAAATTCTCATCTGCATTGATAAGGGCAGATCTGCTTTCTCACGGGACTCCAAGGCGTAAGACGGAGCAGAGTGAATGTCAACACTTTTGATGGACTGTTTTTATTGGTGACATTTTCTCTAAACTAATCTGCTTTACCCTCCTCTAAGGACTCATCAAAGTATGACCAACGAGGGACAGAAAATTCATATAAGATAAATTGATCTTTTATTTAACGCCCCCCCCCCAATTTTTCCTCCAGCTCTATGTCTCAGAAGAATGCCATGCACTCGATCGAGAACTGCAAATGAACAAATTAATTATAATCGTGATCTATACTAGTCCCAAATGTATATCTTGTGATTTACTTTGGAATTAGTTAAAAGAGTTTGTACTAGAGAACCAGTTATAGGAAAAAAATAAAGCGAGTTATGTTAGCTATTAGCTGATACAGTACATACTGTATGAATGTTGCATAAGAAAAACCTTTAAGTTTTACTGTATCCAATATATTTGATAATGCTACATGTTAGCAGGCGGCATGGTGGTGTAGTGGTTAGCATTATCGCCTTGTACTTCCAGGGTCCAGGTTCGTTTCTCGGCCAAGCTCGAGTCCTGTCTCTGAGTGCATGGAGTGTGCATGTTCTCCCCGTGATTGGTGGGTTTCCTCTGGGTACTCCGGTTTCCTCCCACAGTGTAAAGATATGCAGGTTAGGCTAATTGGCCTTCCCAAATTGCCCGTAGTTTGTGAGCGTGTGTATGTGTGTGTGCCCTCCGATGGATTGGCATCCTGTCCAAGGTGTACCCCGCTTCGTGGCCTAAGCCTCCTGGGATAGGCTCCAGGTCCCCGCGACCCTGAATACAGGATAAAGCGGTATAGAAGATGAGTGAGATGATGAGCAATTTAGCTAGCATCATGAGAAGTTGAAATGAGATCTCAAGATTAGCTCGATGCCCAATAAACACTACATCAGAATCTGAACTTTTTATTTGTTTAGTTGTTAAGTTGTGTCCGACTTGGACCAGGCCTTCCTAGATCCTGTGCATGGGATTTTCTTGGTATTCAAGGATACTGGAGTGGCTTGCCATTTTCTTCTCCAGCGGACCACCTACAGGCAATTTAGAAACACCAATTAGCTTAATTTGCATGTTTTTGGACTGTAGGAGGAAACCGGAGAGAACCCACCAAGCACAGGGGAGAGCATGAAAACTTCATGTACACAGACCCGACATGGGAATGGAACCCAGGACCTGGAGGTGCAAGGCCTATCTGTAGTTGAATCAGAATCAGAACTAGCTGGCCATAATGCGTATGGTCAGTATTTGTCAAATGAACTTCTTTCATCATGAAATCACTTTGCTTCGTAATTTTAATTGCTACATTCTCTCATCCTCAAACAGAAAACACAGAATGTCAGAATGTTTTTATGATCTTTTTTAACACTAGTTGTTAATAAGTCTCACAGGTGGCAGAACCCATTAAACCAAAAGTGATATTTTATACCAGTATTATTCCAGCTAACGATTTTAGGTTAGCAGCATGTTCTTTGAACATTATAGCTATTGAACTTTAAACTGTCCAGTTTTCTGTGAGTACCTGGAATGTTTTAGATAACATTCTCATAGCACAACTGGGAATACTCAGGTTACATTCCATAAATGTTTAAACAAGGTTTAATAATGTTTTAAGAAATTTATATTCGTAGATTCTGTTAGATAAAATTCCCGGAACATTTTACAAGGTATTTGCAGTGATGGAATCTGACTTTTTAGATAAAAACATCAGAATGACCATGATATCATTAAGTTAGATAATCTCACCACGTTATTGCTCATGCTGTAATCGGTGTGTAACTAGGAAAATAAGCCTCCATTATGTGAACTTCTCACAGGAAATCTCTCACTTTGAATCGTATTAGCATTTTAGTCACTTGGAGAAACACAAAGAGTGCTTGGCATTTCGTTTTGCCCCATTGACAGTAAAACCACACAGAACTTTTGTATTGGGTTTCGTCTGTTCTCCTAATAGACAGTAATTACTGTACCTGATGATATTTACAAATTTGTTGGCACGCCCTGTAATTTCCATTCCATTTTATACTTTGTACTCAAACCATTACCATGTGTTTTGATTTTTCTCACATTCTCTAATTGCCAGCCAAACAGCTTTACTCCATAACCACATTTTATTCTTAGTATATGGGGTATATTAGGGCTGCTTGATTATTACATAAATTATAATCATGATGCCCTGCGATGGATTGGCACCCTGTCCAGGGTGTACCCTGCCTCGTGCCCGAAGCCTCCTGAGATAGGCTCCAGGCCCCCCGCGACCCTGATCATAGGATAAAGCGGTATAGAAGATGAATGAATGAATGAATGAATAATCATGATTATTTTGATCAATATTGAGATCATAATTATTCCTACTCATCGTCTATACCGCTTTATCCTGCATACAGGGTCATGGGGGGACTTGAGCATATTCCAGGATACTTAGGGCACAAGGCAGGGTGCCAATCCATCGCAAGGCACACATGCATACACTCACACACAAATAAAAAATAAATGTGTCTACAAACACACACACGAAAATCTGGTCAGCCATAACACTAAAACCACCTGCCTCATATTGAGTAGGTCCACATTATATCGAGGCATGGACTCCACAAGACCTCTGAAGGTGTGTTGTAGTATTTGGCATCAAGACGTTAGCAGCAGTTCCTTTAAGTATCGCATAACACTTATCTAAAGTGTTTACAATTTTCTTGAATCCCTAATCGCTAACAGTGCTATTTGGGCACATGTCTTTTGCTAGGAAAAGTGTGATGGCATCTGTTATTTCTTTATACCTCTGAGAGCTGAATGGGAAGTCGGTTGCATTATTAAGAGAGTCCTCAATCGATGACTGTGCCGCGGGGTTGCTCTTCATCAACCTCCTTGAAACCAAAGTGTTTTCAAACAGCTGAATTGAATTTACCTTTCTGTTGACCAGAGTTTCTCTTTCCGCCATTATTTCTCAAGCCGAACCAAAGAGTCCATGAAATTAAACGGTTCATTTGCTAGCAAAACCCTGTCACACTGCTAAGCTAAAACAAACAAACAAAAAAACAATCGCAGCTGAGTTGCTCTTTTGGCTCTTCTGTGGTATTCAAACTGCCCAATTGTATGCCAGGATGCTAATATGATTTGCTCGCAGGTGGACTATCTTGCTGTGTAGAATCTTTGGCTGAAATAAACAAGTGTGAGTGAGTTTGAGCTTTTAAGAAGCAAATAAATGCGCTGGATTTATAACACAAACCAAAAATGGAACGGAATGTGACACAATCTCATTTGTCTTGTTTTCAGAATTGTTGGAAGCCAATAATCATATTTGAAATAGAAATTCGATTAATTGCACAGCCCTTGTGTACATGATTAATCATGTAGTACAGGATATACTGTACAGAGGGGGGTGCAAATAGAATTTTACTTCCTACTTGGGAAGCTAGGCCTGCCACAGGGTCTCCGTTTGGCCCAAAAATACAAGGTCCTGGTTACTGGTCCTGACATTCTTGTTTTTCACAGGAGAAACTTCAACTTCTAAATTTTCAAGCAATGACTCCTTATCAGCTTCTTCAGCTGACCCATTATTTCCTGTTACAGTTACAGCTTGAGCCTAAGTCTTAATAAGTCTTATACAGTATGACATAATTACAGAATCCTGATTCCAGAACCCAACTGAGATACCCCTATGCTTTATTTTTTGACCAGATGTTCACCGGACCAGATGTTCTTGGTTGCATTAAGGTTGCAAGGAACCTCCAAATCCTCTTTCAATGCTTTCCCTCCAGCTCCTACATTTTTGCATGAGTTGTCAAAGTTGGGCAATATTCTTATTATCCTGTCTTCACAAGCATACCACAGCCCCAGTATACTGGTGATACTGAATTGGATCCACTGAGTGGATCAGATGTTCCTTAATGCTTCCTTCTCAGCTCCCCCAAACCATCCCTTAACAGGCCATAAGCTTACGACACTTTTTTTTTTTTATCTGCCTACTCACCACTTATTGGTTGGTTTTACTACAATATAAGCAACAGATAAAAAGCTCCATGCTGTTGCTTCTTTCGCATTCTGGTCCAGATGTAATTTGTTTCATAACCACTGGTACATTTTGCCTACTTTCCTCAATGGTCATCAGATTTTATAACCTCAGTCACTGTGTTCTTATCAGCATCCTACTAACGCCAAGGTCTCGGTTTCTGCTACCAGTTAATGTAACCATGTTCTTACTTCTTAGGTTCGCACCACTGCTTGTCTGATGCCACTCAAAAGAGGACAAGCTCCAATTTCAAGCCTTGGCCTATTTGAAGGTTTCTTCCACATGCTATTTCATATCTCATTTTTCCCCATGTTGCCCTCTGTGAAGCTACTTTACAGTAAAGTGTGTAATGCAAATAGAATCTCAAATAAAAAGGTCTTTCCTCGGGGGAATGGAAAGAAAAGCGAGAATAACATATATAGTATGAAGAAGAAATAATGTAAATGACTCAAGGGCTACAAAAAGGCATGTTAGATGACAAGGTTTTTTTGTTCTCTCTCTCGCTCTGTCTTTCTCTAAGGATGCTAGCTTCTTCATTCATTTTGCTTCCTCTCTCTTGGCTCTCTATGTAAGCCTACAGCTTGGTGGGCGTTTCTCTGACATCATTCTCTCTCCCTTTTCTGAGCTCACATTTATGTGTTCATCTACTCTGTTTGAAATGTGTAATTAGGTTCAATACATTTCCCAAAAATAAAAGGCTGTGTTTATGTTTCTGTCTCTGCTAAGACTTGAAGCAGTAGAGAAACCTTTGCACTGCAACTTTGCACTGAAATTTACAGGACAGTGCAAATTAAACATGATTGAAGCTAGCATGAAATGTTCCCAGAAGGCATTCTGGGATGTTCTTAGAAGGTTCAGCTCCAACATTATGTAACTAACATTCTAAAAATATTAGCTAACCAAAATGCATGTCTTCTTCAATCCCTGAGAGATAAAGTTGAACAGAGCTGGAGGATTGGAAGGAGCATGTTGCAGTGCGAGTGTGATAAGTGCTTTGAGGTAAGTGGGCGCTGGGCGTGTTTCAAAGTTTTGAATCTGGCACAGGCAGCTACAGGAAGCCAGTGGAGGGAGTGCAGAGTACTGGGGTGGTGTGAGAAGGTTGAGAAAGTCATGTAGCTGCATTTTTTATCAGCTGTAGCAGTAGAATGGCACATAGAGGGAGAGAGAGAACAGAGTAGGACCAAATACTGAGCCTTGAGGGATATCAGTGGAGAGTCTGCATGGAGCAGATGTTGATCCCCTTCATGTCACCTCATAAAACCAACCTCCTAAGTAGGAATCAAACCATTACCATGCTGTGCTACAAATTTCAAGGCTTGGACATGACTTGGAAATTTCAAGATGGACAAGAGAATCCTTTGATTTTTAACTGTGTCAAACGCTGTTGAGATGTCCAGGACAGATGACAGTGTGGATGAATCCTGAATCCCTTTATTTGTGTAACATAACATTGACTAATGCAGTGCTGAAGTAAAAATGTTTAAAGTAAATGTGCAAAAAATCTAAGATTAAAAGTCACTAATTAAGTAACATAAATTAAATTAGTGAATTAAAACACAAACGCAAAAATAAATCAATACATATATAGAAAAAATGTTGCACTCATAAGGTCATGGTTTCTCGTCTTTCTTTATGTTTGTACAGATAAAACATGTTTATTTCCTAATGATTAACTAATGTTATTTTACTTTGTAAGGAATCTTGCATTGATTTTTGCTCGGCACACTCTGTATGTTTAATTGAAAGCTGCTGCTAGTGTATACAGAATAACTAATTTAAACGTACAAGCGGTACTTCAATAGGTTGTCATATTTGTACTGATTTTCCTTTAGATCACAGAACCTACAAGTATGATTTTTAAAACAGTGTAAAAACCTTGTTGAAATTTTCCCAAAACGTTATCCAACAGTGTTCCCAGAACCTACAAGTATAGTTTGTTTTAACCTTGTTTAAATGTTACCTGAACATTATTTTAAAAATTCCCAGAATGTCATCCAACAACGTTTCCAGAACCTACAAGTGAAATTCTTAAAACCTTGTTTAAATCTTCCCAGAATATTATCCTAAACATTCCTGGAATGTCATCCACCAATATTCATAGAACCTACAAGTATTGTTCTTAAAGCACTGCACAAACCATGTTAAGATCCCAGAATGTTATCCAAAATGTGTCCCAGAACGTTATCAAACAACGTTCTCATAATCTCCACATATATCTGTAAAAAATTGTACAAACCTTAGTAGAATGTTCCCTGGACATTATCCAAAACATTCCCAGAGCTTTATCCAAAATGTTCACAGAACGTTCTCTAAAATTTTCCCAGAACATCCAAAAATCTGGACAGTTTAAATGTGGTAGGAAACGAAAATCACAATGTCCTGCTAACCTAAAACTGTTACAGTAGTTAGGTTCACATGTGATGTAATGTAAATTTCGAAGGCAACTCATATGAAACATTAAAAGTCTCTGTAATGTTCACAGCATTTATGAACTATCGATCATTTACTGTATTAGAATTCTGGAAAAATTCTGCATGAGATTTAAGAGTAATGATCAGAAAAATGCATTAGTGTTCATAATGAACATGTCTAATGTGCACAGCACTGTGGCATAACTGCAAACCTCATTATGGCAAAAAGATACTGTAGACCAGGACATTTTGGACGTGATGTGGAATAATGAACCTGATACTGACCAAATAATGTGCTAAAATGAATGACAGAATATTCTGCTATATAGAAAATATACTGTGTTGCTATGGCTCACTATTTATATCACACATAAAAAGGCATATCATAATATTGGAGGTGATTATAGCGTTGAGTTGTAAACCTGCAGGCGGCATGATGTAAAAGCGTAATGAAATAACTCCAGAGTTACGAGCAGAGATCCAGTAGTGCTTCCTTTGGGGCATGGAAAATTATCCCTAATCACAAATTTTCGTTCTTCATATTGCAATAATAGAGCTTTTCTCTTTATAAGTGGTGGCACTTAGTGGTGACTATAACCAATATGGGGTGAGAGAGGTGCAGGATGTTCGTGGAGAGGGTCTGCACTTGTCTTTTACAGCTCTGCGATTTATAAATGTGAGAATGTTCTTGAGGAGATTTGTAAAAGTGAGCAGAAAGGGTGTGTGGGAAGACGCAAATCAGGGAGTGCTTGAACTTTTTTCACGAAAAATGCATACCACAAAATTCCCACAAGAAACTTCCTTCAAAATAATATTCACACACACACACACACATGTCCATACAGAGTACCAGAGGTGAAAAGTAACGAATTACATTTACTCGCGTTACTGTAATTGAGTAGCTTTTTTGTGTATTTCTACTTTTTA
>JAQQZS010000004.1:7083017-7093323 GCA_030068045.1 Platyallabes tihoni | reverse complement strand
ATACCACCCCCCCCCCCCCCCCCAACCTGCTTGTGGTAGGCAGTCTCTGTTGCAGTTCAAACTTTATGCATGTACACTAAGTCAGTATCAAAGCTATGCCTTAGCTAGTAAGATAGAATAGGCAACCTTGTTGACATTAGTTTTAATACATATGAAATATGTTTTTCAAATCGTCGAGAGACGCTTAGGAGCTATGAGCGGAGTCCTAGGCAAAAGGAAGAAGCCAAATATAAACCAGCTCTTAACTAAACAACATAAAAGACAGACAAGTGAGTGCCACAGCCAGACTGTCAGCCTTGTGCAAGGTGAGATCAAGATCAGAGAGCAACAGCATTAAAGAAAAGGTCTTTTTGCAGTGATGGGCCATTAACTGTCCATTTCATACTGACATTTTAATTGGTTCATGTATATGATCTTATACAGTATGCAATATTTTTCTGGCCTGATATGAACAGAATTGTAAAGGATTGGCATTAGTTTCTGTCTTACTTTTCTGTCTTTGCCCTTCTTAATTCAGTCAGGAGAACCAGGATCTAGTGCCAGGACACAGCAGGAAGGAAAGGGCCAGCAGGGTGAGTTAGAAACTACAACATCTGTCCTTAACTTTAAGGAAATGAATATGATAACCTTCCTTATGCTTTGAAATGTGATGTAAGTAATGATTAATTTTATGGAGAACGTTAGAACGTTATCATTCTCTGCAGTGCAATTAATGAGTTATGAGCTGCATTTTAAATGTATGGCATTAGTGTTAAAGTATTCCAATAATAAATCTTGAATTGATATTAGTACTTTTATTTACTTTATAGTAAACCTTTAAATATGATATCAGAGGTTAGTGTATGTCCATGTTTGTCAGTGTTTTTCCTATGCTATGCCAAATCAAGCATCCCCATATAGATTTTACTTTAAGGTGTTTGCTTTAAATAAAACATCACACTACTACTGTTTTTTTTTATTCCCACCAAATATAAACCAACTCTTAACTGCCCCCAGGGAAAAGAAAAAGAAGAAAGAAAGAGCTCTCCACTCTGCCTCTCCTAATGTCTGACCAAGAATTTTGCCCTCATACGATATGGTATCAAAAAGTTTCAAGACTTGTTCTCTAACACACCAACAGATGGCAGCACAAGGCTGCACACACAGTCACAGGTAGCACTGACCTTCATAAGTCAGTGTGCCAAAAGACATCGTCCTGTGTACATCAAAAGTAGTGCAACTGATGCTATTCTGACCATGGGCGTCACCACATACGCTATTTCATCATTGGCAGCAAGTTAGAACAAAGAGCGAATGAGAAAGTCTGCATGAAAGTGGGCAAATCTGCCACAGAGATGTTTTATATGATTCTGCAAGTTTCCAGCGATGTTGTAATGAGTCGTTCGAGGTGTTTTGAATGCCACGCGTGAGCTCAACCTCAGAAAATGTCTAAATCATTTGTAAACTTGGGCATGATGATTGACGTTGAACAATCCACAACATTCACAGGAACTGCTGACCAATCAGATTCAAGAACTCAATAACGCTGTGTTAAAATATTATCATAACACAAGTGCTGTTAAGACCCTCTGTACTGCTTATGGATCCTACTTAAAATCCTGGGGGGTACAAACTTTTGCACTCAACAATACAATGGTAATATGTACTGTATAATTGTATAGTAGGAAATCTGGAAGTGGCTCGTGCCATGCACACAGTGTGAACATGTTGCTTTCTAAGAAAGATAAAAGGGAGAACTTTTTTTTCCCTCCACCAGCTCTGTTCTTTTATTCCCCACTGGGTATTTCAGTATCACATTTAAAAAGAGATTCCCTTGCTGATGAAACCATTCCTTGCCACATCCTCACATCTCTCCTTCACCTCTTATTCTCTTTCTTTCTTTCTAAAGCATCAGATGTTCGATTCGTTTCTCAGAAACCACCATGTCCATTGATTCATGACTATGTATTCTCTCCATCAAAGACGACGTCTGACCTCATGCTCGCTCACTCAGATAGAAATGAGCCTCCAGGCTCGGGAGCTTGCACTCATCAAGGTTTAAAGAAGGGTTACAAGGAGATGAAGTTTCTAAAAATCCATTCTGGTCGTGGATGCTTTCTTGTTCGATGATTGGGTTGCATAGTAATGTTTTCTACATGCGAGTGTGTGAATGTACTGTAAGTGCATACCGGGGAGAAGGAAGAGACAACTTTCCTGGGTGGCTTTTGATGAGTTCACTAATTAAACACAAAACGACTGAGAAGGAACGCACCCCACAAACACACACACGAGATATTGTTGCGCTTTGTTTTTCACTTTGCAACATTAATCCAAGTGATTGCGCAACACGTTTGAGCCACATTCATATCATGATCGTCTAATTAAACAGCTAGATTAGAACAGGGACAAATTGATGCTTAGATCATTTTGAATCCTGCAGTGCTAAGAATCAATGTCCCATCCAGACTCATAAACCCCCATGTCAGTTTACACCAATCCTGCTAAAATAGAAATGTTTTTCACTCTTCCCGCTCTCTCTCTCTCTCTCTCTCTCTCTCTCTGTTCTTCCATCGCCATGGAAAGTTTTAAACCAGAGATTTTCAAAAATCAACATGCTGCAATCAAGTGAAAAGGAAGTAAATTCAGACTAACTGCTCTTTCAGGGCTCTAAATTGCTCTTAACTGGAGGAAAGGAAAGCGGAATTGCAATTTGGATCTAAAGCCGAATGTTTTCTTTACTATGCATAAACATTTCAGGCGAGAATTGCATTAAAAGCGGCTTTATTTAGAGACTATTACGGGAAACGTATGTGTTTTTTTTTGTTTTTTTTATGCTATTTGTGTTCCCAATAAGCTGGAAGGGAGAATAACCATAATGTAGAGAGTTTTAAACGCTTATTCTCATCAACATGTACTGTAAGCTCACACATATCTCCGAGGGAAGACGTGAAACAAATAAACAGACATACACACTGCATTTGTGCATGTGTGTACACTGTACACAGTGTGCTGGGCTTATTTATATATATATATATATATATATATTATATATATAGTAACGGGTTCGCCATTATGTGCATGGGCAGCACCATGAAGCACGAACACTAGGCGAGGTCTTAAAGGAAAAAAAAAGATCATTTATTTAGGAAAAATGGGGAAGGAAAGGCTTAAAGGAGGGAGGATGGAAAGAAAAGGAACGAATGGAGTGAAAGGTGCACGTGCAGATCCGGCGTCAGTGGCATGCCAGCTGGCATGCGGGCACACGGCTGGTGAAAGGTGGTGGTGGGCAGAATGGCAGGATAGAGCACGCGGAAGCAGCGCTCCTGCGACGGCGACCTCTCCCACTGGAGAGTTCTAGACCTCCGGCTACAAGAAGTTACAGCCTCACCTGGGAACCGAACCAGCGATCTCCGGATGATAGGGCGAGGAGTTTACCACTGTGCCACTCGGAGGCTCATATATATATATATATATATATATATATATATAAATCCACTACTATACTTACATTACACAAGTCCAACTCAAAAAAATATGAATCTACATAGAAACACATCTACACATGCTCGAACGCACTCGAGCTGATTTTACACCACCAATTTACACCAAAAGTGTGAGCGCGTAGGAGGCGCTGTTAATTTAGAGATATTGAATTATTTATGAGTTGGTGAGACATCATGCATTACTTGGCAATGCAGAAATGACTGCTGACAGATATAAAGATGTACGCTCTCACCAAATCGTCTAACACTTACTATTGATGGAAAAAAAAGGTTATGTGACTCAGGTTTTATAAATGCCCTCATGTCAGTTTGCATATTCGATCAACAGGGTTCTCCACGGACAAACTGTTTCAGCACAGGATGGTGGTCTAAACCACTGAACTGCCTCAACATGTGTTGGCACAATCTGCTGCTTCAGGATTACAGACATCTGTAGGCAAAAGCTGAGCTGAATACATAAGAGACGCATCTGACTTTAGTGTGGTTTCACATTTCATGTTACAATAAATGTTTAATTTGTGCAGATAAATCTAAATGTCTCTGACTTTGAGTGCACGCAAACATAAAAAAAAACATGCATCAATGCCGCATTAAATCTGCATTAATGCTGCATTAAATCTAATCTAACCTCCAACAGCAGCAACATCAGAATGCATACTTTGTAAGAGGAATAAAACAATTCAGAATGTGCTGTAAAAGAAAAAAAAAATAGGAAGGGTCAAACCGGGACTTGTGATGAACTTTGCATTTAGGCATTTGGCCCTTATACAGAGCAACTTACATTTGAGCAGTTGAGGGCCTTGCTCAAAAGCCCAACAGGAACAATTTGTGGGATTTAATTCTGGAACCTTCCAGAATGTAGTCAAATAAAGCCTTAACCACTAAGCGCAGAACCACATGAAGTGTCCATGTCCCCCCTACAGTCCTGACTTCGCGCCAAGCCATTTCCACATGTTTGGGTCATAAAAGGAGTTCCTGGGAGGCCAGTGTTTCTGACGTCAAGTCTGATTATGGCGCCAATGTATGACAATGAGTAATGAGAAAACTTTCTACGTTGATGGTATCCAAGCGATAGTGAAACACTGTGATAAGTGCGTTAGTGTAGGAGGGGATTATATAAAGAAATAAAGGGAGTTTTCACTGTCGCAACTGTGTTCTGTTGTTCTACACATCAAAAAGTCACCCTTATAAAAATGTACCTAGTAACAACTGTATGCATCATTATCATTTTTCTATAGAAGCACACAGCACACCACTAAGTGTTTTAGTCTTCAAAATGCACCTTTTAAGGAATAATGGTCTTTTTTTTTTTCTAAAATAAAAATCGTTTATTGGTCAATACGGGATAATGCTGACAACTCAGTTCCTGTTATCACTTATACTACAGCAGATACAAAAGGTATTCTCAACACCAGCCCCTACTGTATGTCTTTCTCTCTATGTTAACGTTATTAAGATACACCTACAGTATATCCTCTCTCCTCAATACTTTCTTGTGGCAGAAAGCCCACTTTTTTCCCAACATGCTGACACTCCTTTCATAAATGTGTCAAAGAGCTAACTCATGGCCTTGCATTAGGGATGGGTGGGAAAATCGAAATTCAGTTATGTATTGTGATTCTTTTGTGTGCCAAATCTTGCCTCACCACCATCACTTTAAGAAAAGAGGAAAAAAAAGAAAGAAAGTAAAAAAAAAACTAATAGCCTTGGGAGAGAATTTGGGCATTGTGGATGGATTTTATACAAATTAATAATCTTAAAATATCTATCTATCTATCTATCTATCTACATTTAGTTATTATTATTATTATTATTATTATTATTGGCCAGCATTATTGCATGCATAAAACCATGCTTAAACCCAAATCTGTAGTGAAGAAAAAAAAAAGAGATAAAAAAAAATAAACGAGTATCATGCTGAGCTCAGCATACTGCCTGCCTAAGCCCTGATACTGTTTGTAAACCCCCGCAAACCTGCTGACACGTTTCACCATATTTCATCTGAAATTGACACTTCACATCGGCGTAATGTGAGAGGGGACCATTAGTCATTCCCATCATCTTCCTATTCATTATCAGCACCAGCAGCCTCATCAGCTTTATCATCTTCATCCTTAGCATCATTATTAAACATCACTTACCGCTGGCTTGATCTCACACAGAGGTTTTGACTCGACTGTGTGATGGTTAAAAGACTATTTCTCCTTCCACTGAAGTTGATTTATTGCACTGAAGGAGAAGACTGTGAACTTGGGAGTAAAGCTGGAGGAGCACACACGCAGGGTCAATTTCTCAGTGCTTCACATTAATGGAAACCGAATGTGTGGGAATGGACCTGGGCAAATTAAATGTTCTAATTACACCACTTGGCTGGTGGATTGGTCTCTAATCATCTTTATTAACTTTTTTTTTTTTTTTTTTTAAATATATATGGCATTTATTTATCAGCAGTTTCCAGGATGTCAGACACATTTTTAAAAGTGAATCCACTCTGCTTTAAATGCAATAATTACCATGGTATTGGTGGTGTGTGTGTGTGTCACAGAGTCAACTGCGAACAAGGTTAATTTAAGCCAGTGGTCGGATGTGATTAAGGCTCAAAAATCGAGGACTCAAATCAAAATCCTAAAATGTGTGAATCAGTGCAAATGGGGCTGAGAATGTAAAGACGGCACTCTAAGAATAATTTTTCCATACGGTGTAGTTGTACAATATAAACAAGAGCGCCTTCACACACCATGACGAGATAAGGCTGATATCACAATGGTTGGGCCCTAATTGATTTATTTGACATTTAATTTATTAATCTTTGCAACACAGTGGAAAAACATTTACAACTTAATAGAATTTAAGAAATTTAGCTTAAGTCCGGAACAATAAACAAAGATTCTAATTAAGCCTTTAACTCGGATTCAATAAGACTACATTTTGGAAACATTTTATGAAACAAATTGTAACACTACACATTATAAAGGGTGCAAAAACTCATGCATGGCATCATATACTTATACTGTAATATAAACTCTATCCATTCATCCATCTGGAGTCCAACTAAGGACCATGGAGGCCAATGGTGACCACTGTATTTATTCCCGTTTTACTATACTGTGGTAGGCCCTCCGGTCGACATTCACACACACCTTTGCTCAATACGGGCAATTTGGAAATACCATTTATCCTTATCCGTATCTTGAGCACGGGGAGAACATGCAAACTTCATGCACACAGACCCAAGGCTGGAATCAAACCTGGACCCTGGAGGTGCAAGGCAACAGAGCTAATCACTGTGCCGTCATTACGTCATTGTATGTACTCTATAGCCCATAGTTATTGCCTATTAATCCTGCAGCAGCTATGTAGCCCTTATTTGTGTGAGAGCAAATAAAAAAAAGAAGCAAAATTTTCACATGTAAAAAAAACCCATGTAATAAGGTCACTATTATGCAGTGAGCCAAGATCTCCTTGAAGTATCTTTTTGAAATCTCCTGGGTGTCAAAGCTGGCATAGCATACCAGTTTTAGTAGCTTTAGCAGTTATCAATCTGACATTTGTTTTGTACATTTCTATAAACTGTGATGGGCGAAATAAGTATGACATGCTTTTTATTTTTTAATATACAGTATGAATTATTATCATTCTTGCAGGTGGTGTAGTGGTCAGAACTGTGGCCTTGCACCTCCAGGATCAAGGGTTCGATGCTCGCCTCGGGTCTGTGTGCCTAAAATTTGTATGCTCTGGTTTCCTCCCAGAGTCCAAAGGCATGCAGATATAGGCGAAGTGGCATTCCCAAATTGCCTGGGTTTCCACCTCCTCGTGCCCTAAGTCTCCTGGGATAGGCTCCAGGCCTCCTGCGACCCTGTAAACTGAATAAGCAGCATGAATGATCATTCTTGCACACCTTAAAATATGGAATCATGATTTATTTTTTGAAACTTTACTTAAAAGATGACAAAAAATTATGCAGTAAAAAATTTTTAAAACTTTACTTTTACCTTGTTTATTGCCAAGGAAACAGTACCAACAAAATGTATAAAACAGAAAACCATCATTTTTTTCTATGGAACACTTTTCACATTACTCTTCACTTTTATTACTTTTTTCTTTACTTTTTTTTTTTTCATTTTAATTCTTGTCTGATTTACTTCTTAACCTCTCTGTCTGCTCTCCCTACCTGTTTCTCTTTCTTTACACGTAATCTCCATCGTCTTTTAAATGTACGTATATACCGTCCCATATTTCATGCTTACTTATGTGTCCCACCTGCTAAATAAAAAAGAATTGAAATGAAGTCACCTGATCAAAGCAGTCTGTGTTTCAGAATGTCAAAGAAACAGATAGGTTGGAGCAGATAGCTGGCGGGTTGCAGCCTCTCTGACCAGCTGGACCGAAAAGCCTTTCATTAAAACACCATTTGAGGATAGAAGGTAAAGTGCAGACTCTCCAGCGTTTATGTAAATCCCTCATTTATATTCTAGACAGGTTAATAGGGAGTGCTCATTCTTCAGGCCCACAATAAGTGCTGATTGCTCTTGACTGAATCTTCACTAATGAGGACAATGCGTGAACCCCATGAGGATGGGAAAAGTTTCGGCGGAACTATAAGACGTAAAAAAAGTATGCAAGACATTGACAGATTACGACCAATCCACAGTATAGCAAAGATATCCGCATAGTTAAGATAGAGAGAGAACGAGAGATGTTAAGCCATTTTATCCGAACTAGTGGTGTATTCAGCAATTCATAGAAGGTCTGAAAGTGGAAACATGCAAATATCAAATCCTCTGTAAACTGATAGACGTGACACTAATGCAATTTGCAGGAATGTCAGACAGTAGTAAACACATTGGTGAGATTTTAAAATTACTCTTTTAATTATTCATGGCCAGATCTAGGCTATTGATCTGGCTTTGAATAGCACATGAGCAGGTGTAGGAAATAAAATACTTTTATGAAAATCCCGGAGAAAATGACTGAAGTAAAGTTAATTGACATGTGCGGGTAAGGGAAGATGTGAGACGGCTGGTTAGAGTTGACCGGAAGGCTATGTTGATAAAAACAACCACTCTTTACAACCATTGTAAGCAGAAAAGTATTCCAAAATATTCCTTGAGGTGTCTGGTTCCACTCTTGTCAGCAAAGAACATGAATCTGGGACTCTCGGTCTGGCGTGACTGGGCAAAAAAAAAAAAAAAACTCGCTTCATCACACAGTGCTGTCATTTTCTTACAAACCAACAGTCCAAACAAATGTTGCTTTGAGGTTTATGCTTTACAGGGTATAAAAAAGAAAGTCGTAATACTATGCATTATAAAGGGTGTGAAGACTCATGCAAGGCACCATATACTGTACATATACTGTATTACAGTATATACTCTTTCCATCCATCCATCTAGGAAACTCTGTCGTCCAACTAGGGAGCATGGAGGCTAATGGTGACTATTGTATTTATTCCCATTTTTACAACCTCTGGTCAACATTCACTACGGACAATTTGGGAACGCCAATTAGCCTAATCTGAATGTCTTTGGACTGTAGGAGGAAACTGCCCAAGCACATGGAGAACATGCAAACTTCATGGACACAGACCCAAGGCGGGAATCGAACCAGGACCCTGGATGTGCAAGGTGACAGCGCTAACCACTACGCCACCGTGCCTCCATTATATACTCTATAGCCCATACTTATTTCTCATCAATCCTGCATCAGCTAAGTAGCCCTTATTTTGTGAAAGCAAATTAAAAAAGAAGCAGGATTTTTGAATGGGAAAAACTCGTGTGATAAGGCTTGCATCTTGTTGTAATCGAATCTCCTGAATGTTATCAAACCTAGCATAGCATACCAGTTTTATTAGCTTATTAGCAGTCTAGCAGTAATAATCTGACATTATTTTTTCAGTAGCATTCGCTTAGACCACGGATGATGTGCCATCACCAGTGAGTAACTGTTACACATCATCATGTCGCTCTCTAAGCTGTCCAAGCACATGGCTTAGTGCCTGCATGACAGATTATCCAATCAAAAGCCTGACTATTAGCAAGCGGATGGGATTAGCTTTGAGCCTCCATTTTCATATGCTTGAATGACAGAAAGAGGATATGAGCTTAAGAGTCTACATCCACATCCATACACTATCTCAGATCAGCGCTGAGCTGAGACACGATGAGCCGTGATCTTGTCTTTTATTCTTGTTGGAAGAATTAGAGACTAAAGAAGCAGCACTTGTGTAGCTTCAATAGCACTTAACTAAATCACTTAGTTTAACCCCTGGCACCCGATGTTCCTGAGCTGAGCGTTGCTTAGAAATGTCATTAGAACTAATTAAAATGTATCCTCTAATAATATAGAATGTTATCCAGTTTCCAGATGTTACATATTACAAACAGCTGAAAGAATAGTTTCTGCTCTTCTAAATAATGCATTTATTTCATGAAGTAAAACAGCACACATCAGCACTTGCTGGTTATTTAAAAAATCTGTTCTCATGGAAAAGTTCGTGGAAATTTGAAAAGACGAGTGGGATTCGGCTCAGGATTTTTGCTTCATAAGAATAGTCATAACAATAGTAAGTTATAAACTTATCATTACCTGTTATAGTGAGACTATATTTAATAAAGAATGAAGAGTGAAAGAAAAATCTATATTTTTTTCTCCAGTATAGAAATATGATCATATTTTATTTCATTATTCTATTTAAAGCATAAACAAATAAACTTTTGATGAACATACAATCTGTCATGGATGTTCTCTCCAAACGCGGAGAGAAGCGAGCAGGTAGGATATCCACGCGATTTAGTATAAGGACTCTCACAAAGGGTGAGCAAGGG